>CABFOW010007513.1:0-11232 GCA_902141385.1 Timema californicum | reverse complement strand
AGGAGAACACAGTTGATTAAAGAAATTGAAAGTTATGATGTTGATTCTGAAGTTTTATTTTAGAGAAAAGTTAATAAACATTTTGTTACAATTTAAACCACTATTTACATGATGAAAAGATAGTACTTGAGGATAAACATAATATGGTTATGTTAGTGATACATTAGCCACATGGTGGTCATCCCTTTTCCTCCACCCATCTCTCAACAACCTAAAGATCACATGTGAAGAACAACTATTCGTATCTCTTATAATATGACTAAATAGCTCGCGAACTCACCAGCATGTGTTTCGCTGCTAACGCTTCCCTTCCACATAGTATCAAAAACGGACGCTAAAATCTGATGTGCTGATTGGTTAGCTGTTCGTGCCAAACCTCCCCTTTCAACTGCGAAGCCAAAGGTGCATCTCTCAACTTTCGGGTACAGATAGAATAAATCGCCACAATGCTTAAAATGAAAGGTAAAAGTAATAAATTTAGATTAAGCTAATATTCCAACAAAGACTTGACAAGAATGGGTTAGTAATGACGTCAATGAATTTAAAAGATATATCGCTTACAACTTTGGTGATGGTTTAGACAAATTATAATTAACATTAAACCCCAAACTTTCTTATAATTAAACATTGGATAGTAATATAGATTAAATTAGGCCTAGAAAATAATTATACATTGACAATACTGAAGGCTATTGAAATAGGCCTAAACGATTGGAAAACAATATACTATCAGTAAAGTACTCTCAGTATCTTTATAGTGTTAACATGACTTCTAATAAACTTAAGGGGGGATTTTGTAAAATGATATATAAAATGGTATTAAATGTATTTGATTATTATAAATACTGGGCACTTTCGAGATAAATATATCATCTTATGTTCATAATTTCGAGATTTAAATTCATAAAATAAAAGATTCAACCAAACTATTAACTAGAATAATGGGAAGTATTATTACGCCATCTTACTACCCGTTTGGGTTATTCACACTTACACTAATGTGTAATAGTTGGGTGATTGTTAGATGAAATGGAGGACCTGCAGTTTAACGTGGAATCCGAACCACGGTGGAGACCTGGCATTCCTCACATTCACAAGTTGTGATTAATACACGTCTTGTCAGAGGTGAAGGAAGGGTTTGGTAATCAGATAAATCCGTGCCCGGACCAAGGTTTGAACCCTGGACCCCCCTAGACCACCAGGTCACCTACAAGAAAATACAAATAGTAATAAGTGTTAAATTATTGTTCTAGGGTATGGTTGTCAAGTTCTTCCAGTATTTATAACGGGTTCAGAACCACCCAAAATCATTACACAAATTTCACTTGAAAAATGGGGGTGGGGGGGGAGAAGGGTCCACGATTTTTTAAACTCTTGAATCCAAAATTTGATCAACTCTCCTTAAGGATTCGAGGGTCCCATCCTATTTTTTTTTTTTCATATTCTCTTCTAACTTATAAATTCTGTCTTAATACTACTCTATGAGGAAATATTGAAGTGTGTGTAAATATATGTTAGTGTTTTACTGTTATTGTGCTTTATTTTTATACAATTATATAATTTTATTTATTTCTTACTATATTATATTTTGCCTAGTGCAATTTATTACATACATATTATTATAAATTTGTATTCATTTGAATGTATTTAAGTTAAATGTAAATTTTATACCTATATGGTTATTTCTATTATGTTGATTGTTTTACTGAAGTATTACTAAAAATGTTTGTCTGAAATATTTTTATTGTTGCTAGACATTGAATAATGAATTCATATTTACACTATATTATTTTCTATTACAATTAAAATGAACAAAAAATATATTTTTATATAGTTTTTAATGTACTTTATTTCCTTGCTATAACCTTTTTTATACATATTTTTTTTCCTAGAACCATGTCTTAACTACTTGCTCAGGTTTTACGCACTAATCAGTTAGGGATGAGTAAGGCTGAATTTAGAGAAAATGTACCCATATTTGTGTGACGGGAGGGTGGGAAAACCACCCTCGGTACACCCAACAAGGATTTAAACCCAAATATTCCTGTCACCAGCACTCTAGTCAAATAAGAGAGTGACACCTTAGACCATGCAGCCACTGAAGCAGATCTTTTATATTTGAAATTAAATATTAAAACCCTAAACTTTTACTTTCCTCATCACTGCACTACTGCTTATTGAAATCTTGCAAGCATTAAGACAAGTTGCTAGATCTACTTTAACTTACTCATTCATCATGTCATGTGATGTGTTTTATAGATATCACCTGCCTTAGTGGTGTAGCTATTTAACGCGCTAGGTTTCATGTTGAGCTAGACTGCTGAGGACGGGGAAATCAAGGTTTGAATATTAGATATATATAAAATTTATTTCCGTCCGACACCTTAGTTCAGTTGGTAGTGTGTGTGCCTACTGAACAAAAGGTCTTGGGTTCAATTCCCGGCATGGCTGAAAATCTATCATTAATAATAATGTGGGTTTACCCTTTCACATTGATAAATTGACCGCCAGGGACTGGATGTTGTGCCTCTCCTAGTCTCAAGCTAGATTATAAGGCATATAAAGATACAGCAGGCCTAGTAAGCTGAAAAATATAATTATGGCTTGAATAAAAAACTGCCACAGGCTAGAAACAGTAATGGAAATATATAAAAAAAAACTTATATCCATGTCACAAAACACCATATTGAACTTATTTCACAACTTAAGTATAAGCTATTTGATTTTGAAATAAAATCCTGTATAATTACATTAACTGTTAATAGTATTGAGCATATATTTCCCAATTAGTATTAACTTTCAACAAATACATATCTAGGATTAATCTGTGCAAGTAATCTAATATTGATGAATTAATTTCTCTAATCGGAATCTGTTTTACTGAATCGGTACACCTCTACTGTAATCAATATTAATAAAATGAAGAGTTTGTTTGTCTGTCATGAGTGTTTCGCCACATATATAGCACATGCAGAGGTATACAATTTAAAAATTGGTGGCCCTTGTGCACCTCAAAGCCGGAATTTTAAAATTTGAATTTACATGTTTAAATTAATTAAATCAGGGTTTCTTCGAATCAAAGAAAAGTGTTGCCAGGGCAAATCATGCGGGACATTGTGTGGTTAGCCCTAGCAATGCCTGGTACTTCTAGTTTAATAAAATAATTGTTATCAGTGTTAACTGCAAAAAAAGTTTTAAATTTGCTTTTTCTAAAAGGCCCACCCTATAAATATTCAACTAATATGAAACTCTATGCTATACTCAGTATTTTTTTTTTAAACTATGTCTTTGATGAATTTAATGTGCACTTTCTTAACTGAATGATTATAATCAGCACACAAAAATTTCTCTTGAGCGAAAGGGCCTACCAATTTTCCCAGGAAAGGTATTTTCATATACCTTCCAGGGTCCAACACACCACGACCGGCAGACGACTTTCCTTTACCCCCTAAGAAAGTTGTGCTATGAATTTTTATCGCCCGAGTACAATTTGTAAACCTTGTTTGGGTTTTAGCCCATGAACATCTAGTCCTAAGACCCCAAGACCATTGAGGTTGACTTTTTGTAACATATCAGTGAGATAATAAGCTCTTGAGTAGCTCTTATCTTAGTATTTATCCAGCTTATCCACATTTTATTATTTCGGTGTCTTAGTACCCTTTTGGCTTATACACGTAATTATTCTACTGGGGTAGGGTTGGGGAATGAATTTGAGAGGAAATAGGAATATGGAAGGCAGTTTACTAAAGTGACCCAGCCACAGGCTGGAAACAAATTAATGATGATACTTTCATACCACATTTAGTAGGCTATATCACATGACAAGGTTTTAAAATATTTAGAGCTGCTTGATATTATACTACAAAGAAAAAGTTGCATTCCAGTAGAGGTCGAGCGAAGTCAAATCAAATATATAAATTAATATTCCTGAAACAGAATCAAAGTTGGAGTATTTTCTAAAAAAATGGTTTTATCTTGAAAAAATACATATATAATGTGCATATTTACATAACATTAGAGACCAAATTTTACAAAAAACGTTTTAATTGCAAAAATATAATTTCATTCAAAATTTATAATCATTTTCTTTTACAACATATTATTCAATTGCTACAAATTGTTGTCATGTACATTACAGAAAATAAAAAATATATATTTATACATGTAACTAATCACTCCATTCCCTTGCAAGATAGGCAAGAAACTGTGCATGTAGCAAAAGAAACAACACGATAATAATTAATCCATCCTCATTAACTTTCTCCATATTACATACTCCCTTTGCTTAATCAACGTCCATATACAGAGTCATACATGCTATTTTATTCTTAAAACCATCAATATTTCTATTTTTCACACACTCATCTACATTTCACTACATCTTACATGGCCTACCCCTTCATTTTGATCCACACATTCTACCACAAATATTTGCTTCTTCACTTGATCCACAGTTATCCTCTCAACATGCAAAACCAACATCCGATACTTCTTTCACGTTGACATATTGGATTTTCTTTCAGTAGCCATTCATTACTGAATCTATCCATCATGGTTTTTCCACATACATTTCTTAGCTATATCATTTTAACCACATACAGGTTGTTATCCCTAGTTTGCGGCTTCAGGGGTATTTGGTCGATGTCTCAACGAAGTGATGTGTTCAGACACGTGTGGGTGGGGGCAGGAATAATGTCGGCAAATATGTTCTGGCAACGTGAGTCGCGGTGGAACATGGGGAAGTGCCGGCAATGTGAGTTGCGGTGGAACATGGGGAAGTGCCGGCAATGTGAGTTGCGGTGGAACATGGGGAAGTGCCGGCAATGTGAGTTGCGGTGGAGATGTAGGGAGATGGTGGAAAGAGAGAGGGTGTAAGACAATATCGATGCTTTGTAACATAAGACAATTTATTAGCTCTTTCAAACAGGTGGCACACCTAGGTTGGGTAGCCACTCTCCAACTGGCGTCTGCCGTCAGGTTGAGCAAGGAACTCCTATGTTATATGCCCTCCCTGTTGCCTGGCCTTGTCCAACGGGAGAATAGGGAGCTTCTCATTGGTGCTGAGTACAGTGGGGAACTTGTCACGGACGGCTCAGAGAACATGAAGTGTTGAGTGGCCCAGGCAGTAGAGAATGTGGTTGGTGCGGTCTGTGCTAATGCGAAGGAGAGACGCAAGGACTGAAAAATGAGCCACAACGACCTTGCTCTTGTGTTTCTTCAGAGAAACCTACATTTCATATTCATAAAACAATGTTGGCGATAATACGTTTTTATATACTGCTATCTTTACCGCTTCAATACTATTTCATTCTATGCAATAGTCCACATACACCCAACCACTCTCTAAGAGGCATTCACACGTCTATCGATATAAAATCCATCCCTCCATTTTTACAGAACACTTCACCTGATCATACTCTTTATCCAGATAAACGAATGCATGATACACTTTCTTCCTTACTGCCATACATTTCACTATCACCCATTGCACACTCAAAATTTTGCCCACAGTTTTTTCATGTGCTCCCCCAAAAACTTTGCCTGGAATGACAACAAACTAATTACCCTGTAATTCTTGCATTCACTCTTGCTGCCTTTGCCTTTGTCCAAAGGAACTATAACACCATTCTTCCAGTCATTAGCAACGTTAGAAATCCTAGCACACACTTTGGTGAGTAGTAGCATGCCCTCACACTTAAGCATTTCAATTGTGATCCATATACGGTGTGTATATTCTTTAATTGTGGAAAACATCTTTTTTCTCAAGTCAATTTGAAGATTTCAAAGTTTCACATCTAAAATGTTTATGAGTCTAGTTGAACATTCCAGCAGGACCAAACTTTTTCTTTAATTCTCTACCCGCCTCGGTGGCGTAGTTGGCTAACGCGCTTGTCGTGTTGAGCTCGACTGCTGAGGACGGGGAGATCGAGGTTCTAATCTCGGTCGGGTGAACTGGGGGGAGGGGGGGTTCCTAAATGGTTTTCCACTCTCCCTCCACGCAAATGAGGGTTCACTTCCTCTAATTCAACCTTCCCAATTCCTAATCCATTAGATTAATTAGTACTTAAAGCGTATAACTCGAACGGGTAGTAAGACGCGGTGCTAAATATTATTATTTAATTCTCTAGTCATTCAAAATATAACTGCCCTTCTAACAGAAAAGCTACATTTATTTCCAATTTCAATAATTTTAAATATGAAAAGCTCTTATTGATTTCAAACTAATAAATATATACACCTCTTGAACAGTATTATTATCATCATCATCATCATCATCACGCTAATGTGTAATGTAGGGTGATTGTGAGATGAAATGGAGGACCTACAGTTTAACGTGGAATCCGAACCACAGGAGGCCTGACATTCCTCACATTCACAAGTCGTGATTAATACACGTCTTGTCAGAGGTGAAGGAAGGGTTTGGCAATCAGATTAATCTGTGCTGGGACCAAGGATTGAACCCCGGACCCCCTGCACAGAAGTCTGACCCCTTACTCCTAGACTGCCAGGTCACCCAACTCTTGAATAGTAATTTTCAGACTTTTTTCTCTCAAAGCCCACGGTTCCTTTGAGCAGCGTTTTCGTGGCACACTGAGCAATTATTTAGTCTTGAATTTTTGAAATATGTATCCAGCACATTGTTACCTTTCTCAACTTCATTACCTTCACAAGCTTGCATTATAGTTTAAATCAAAATCAAAAATAAGACATGCAAATGACTAATAGTGTAATGATGGTGGGGGGCATTGATTCACCCTCAGATAAATCAGGAAACACCAATCACACGAATATCATAAAAACATCCGACACTTTAGCTCAGTCTGTCTACTTAGTCCCGGGTTTGATTCCTGTCATGGCCAAACATTTATAATTGGTGAAATGTGGGTTTCCATTTTCACGGTGATGAATTAATGGTCACTGGGCTGGGTGTTGTACCTGTTCTAGATTTAAGTTAGGTAGTTTATAAGTAATTAGGCTGATATAATTGGTTGGTTCAGAAAGTGCACAATGAATAACTATATAAATGAAAAAATAGCATAAATTAGCCTGTTTTGGTGGTCGATTGGTTCAAGACATTGGTATCAAACTCATCTGATCATAGGGCTGCATTGGAAAATAAAAATACTGCATTGTAAAAAAATCCGGTTTTTTCATATATTTTTGGAACAATAATTCCAGATTGGTACCTAATTAAATTAATGGAAAAAAACAAAATAGTAGAGACTATATATTTTTACAGAAATAAAAAAACATTTATTTGCAGGAATAATGTGGATGCAAAATTTTAAACTTGAGTTGTATTAACTTTCATAATTGCTTTTGCTCATAAACTGAGATGGTTAAGTTTTTTTTTACAGTGGCGTATTCTCTGAGTATGCTAGTCCTGCTCCGCATACCCAGAATGATATGGACTAGTTTTTTGGTTAATTCAATGCTAACTGTGTAAACACTAATGTTTAAATTGTTTATAAATATACATGTAATAAATTATTAATTTTAAAACTAATATTAGTTAGTATTCCAAGAATACTGTGTTTTAAGTCATTCTTCTTCCAAAAGGTTCCACTTAGCACAATAGGAAACCTAGGGATTGCTGCTTGAAAAAAGCAAGGGAAGCTCTAATGACCTTGTCCAATGTCTATGGGATGGCAACACATTCCTTTCCGCTCGCCCATAAGTAATTGGCCAATGAGCCTAGGTTTTCACAACCCAGGTCATGCTGTTCCTGTGAAGCAAGCTAAGCATTGTGCCAGCTATTGGAAAAAGATTCAAGATCCCAACGTTTATTTATTAAGCTAATTTAGTATAGTTTAAGTAAAAATACATAAAATAAATATATAATTAAATGTAAAATAATAGTTAGTACATGCAACAAGTTTTAAATTATACACCAATTAAATACATTAATTTATGTGTAGGTATTCTAGTTACATATATTATGTATTTGGCAAACACATTTAACCACTCTTTCAAATTTAGGCATTTCAGCACTGATAGAGTGGGGGATGAGGTGGGAGGTAGGGCGGGTGATGAGGTTACTTTAACCGTTGTTGACGGTAATTCTTGTTTTTCTTTAGTTGAAAAGATCGTGCAGCTTTAATAGTGTTCTTT
Organism: Timema californicum; assembly: GCA_902141385.1. Classification (NCBI taxonomy): domain Eukaryota; kingdom Metazoa; phylum Arthropoda; class Insecta; order Phasmatodea; family Timematidae; genus Timema; species Timema californicum. The sequence continues at coordinate 3,120 of CABFOW010007513.1, read as the reverse complement.
TAGTTTTTGTTTTACATTAACGACTTATTAGTCATTGTGATTCTATATAATTATTCATCAAAGAAGTCAAAAGTGTGATTTCACAATTTCAAGATCATTTAGAAGGAAAAAGTAAAATAGAATCTTATTAGTCATTGTGATTCTATATAATTATTCATCAAAGAAGTCAAGAGTGTGATTTCACAATTTCAAGATCATTTAGAAGGAAAAAGTAAAATAGAATATATTTTCTTATAATTTACTTAATCAGTGGCATACCCAGCCATTTATTTTGTGGGGAGGTATTCAATCAAGGCTGTAGCAAGAATGAGATTTTGATGGAGAGCAGGTTTGTAGTTGCACAGCCTCATAAGCCCTGGAGACCGAAAATATTTATGAATATTAAATGCTTTTATAAATAATTTTGAGTGGTTTTAGGGTTTGGGGTGTATATTCATTTTAAATAATTACCCTTTTGTTTTGGAATGCAGATCAAAATGTAAAATTACACAAAAAAATAATTTTTCAACAGAAAATATAGACTGAAAACATTAATTTTGAATCAACAGTATGCAGCCATTTGCAAAAAGAACTATGATTAAGCAGTTAATTCTTGAGTCTGCCACTAGATTTTGTTCTAGCTAATATTTGAGTTAAGGGGGAAATTTGAATTGTCTTATGGTGGCCCAACCACCCCTATTTTGGTTTTTACATTGAAATTGAGGCACAAACATATTTTACTTATTATACCTTCTCTTAGCTTGGATTAGGTTAAAATAAATATATATAATAACGACTTTGAATTGAAAATTTATTTGATATGTTTCTTATTTTATTAAGCAAATTTTTTTTTTTGAGCTTGATTTACTGAATAATATAGATCTATCTATCTAGTTTTTTTCTGCAGTAAAATAGCGCTTAGTGCCAATAATGTAATATTGGGAATTCTTTTTTAAATAAAACTTTATTTTTATCAAGTTTACCTACTTTAAAAATAAAAATGTCTGTCTAACGATATTCGATAATAATACCTAATTAGCTGTATAAGTGAATATTATAAATAATTTCAGCTTCTTAACTTTTCAATAAACCTACATACAACTTAAACATGATTTGTAGTTCACTGAAAGTCTAATACGGACTAGACTAAATCACTGAATTAGGCCTATAATATATTTGAGCTAATCTAATATTTCGATAAATCAATCTAACTCTTAATTAATTTTACTAGCATGGATTCCAAGCCTTGTGCAGTCGTAGCAAGTTGTACTGAGACACATCCCGAAGAAATAATCAAATGTAAGTTTTTTTTCCCCATTGAATCATAACACTAATATAGGCCTTTAACATTTTTTAAGTCATGTCAAGTCGACGATTTTTCTTCACTATTTAGAAAGGTTCATTTTGGGCCAGGCTAGCTTGTTTTTCATAATATGTTAGCAGTGGTGATAGTATGCTATGCGTTAATATTAAGAGACTTGTTCTCTATGTTGCATAATACCTACTAAAAAGATGCATCTAATTAATTCTGAGGTAATAGTACTTACGTGGAATAGGGTGACATTTGACTCCCAAACCCTTGTTTCACCTCTGACAAGATGTGTATTAATCACAACTTGTGAATATATGAAATGCCATCCCTCCACCGTGGTTCGGATCCCACGTTAAACTGTAGGTCCTCCATTTCATCTCACTAATCACCCTACCATTACACATTAGCGTAAGTGCGTATAACCCGAACGGGTAGTAAGACGCGGTGCTAATAATAATAATGATGCTATGACATTTTATAAAGCAATACTTGGACCTAAAAACAGGGTTTGATGAGTATGGGGAAATACGGTAATTTCTTAGTAACCATATAAAGTATAAATGAAGAGTAGACCTAGAGCAGCCCCAGATATAAAAAGACCTGCGCAAACCCACATTCTTCTACTACACAGGGTGAGACTCAGTCTGTCATCAGAATTACACTAACTAGACAAATAATTGGGTACAAATTGTATATTCTAAATATGATTTTGTTGGAACTTTAAATAACTTGTGGATAAACTGTATTTTATAATTATAATTCCTGTGTACTTAGATAATGTAGGTCATATAGTAGACCTAACAAGAACCTATATATGGGCAGTATCATCTTACAAAAGTGTTTCTAAACGTTCTTTGAGAGGACAGGCTAGGAAAATTGTACATAACATAGCTGATCACTTGAAAAACCAGAAAAAACAGTTTAATTTAGACCTAAAATACAATGCAGTTGAATGTACAAGTGAAGCCACGGGCGTATCTTTTCTACTCCGAAAGGAAAGTGTAAGGAGCGTGGTAAAAGAAGAAAAACTGTGCTGACACTCAAGATATTCCAAACGGCTCTTAAAAGTAATTATATTTTAGATTGCAGCAGACGGCAGTTAAGAAAAACATTCAAAAGTTTAGGGTTTAAGTGGAAAAAATGCCAATCAAAAAGAAAACTTTTGATCGAGTAGCCTGAAATAGCGGTGAATTTAAGAGTATTGGAAGGAACAATATTTATACTTATGAAAAGTATGTAAATGCATGTCATAATGTAAAAAAAAATGTTGGCAGTCTAAATTCGAACCAGGTATTACGATGCTTATTAGAAAAGGAAATCGACCAATCATTGTGCATGCTGGAGGGGAAAGGGGCTTTGTTCCAAATTCCCTTCTCATTTTCAAATAAAAACAAAAAAACAGGAGACTACCACGATAATATGAACTACACTAATTTCAGTTAGTGGATTTTTAAGAAATTGTCACCTAATATTCCCCCCAGAAGTGTCAATAGTAATGGGCAATGCTAGTTATCACTGTGAACAAGAAACCAACAAGTACGTCCTTAAAATATGACATTAAAATGTGGCTAATAAAGAGCAGCATAACTGAACTGAAGAAATGAGAACCCCAGAACTAATTGAATTTGTCAAAAGAGCTCCTTGTGAGAGGAAATACAAAATTTATGAGATAATAAAAGACCAAGATCATAATATTTTGCGGGAGCAGGCAAAGTGATGGACAAGAAAGTGGTCGACACGAGAGGAAAAAGTGGTAGACAGCAAACTGCTAGACACGAAGAAACGACACGGACCAAGTGATCGACATGAGCTGGACCATGTGATAGACA
>CABFOW010007512.1:0-17030 GCA_902141385.1 Timema californicum | reverse complement strand
GGGGGGGGGGGGTGACCAATCGTGAAATGACCTGCACATACCGGGTAGTAAGGGCTGCTTACTCTAGCGCTCTTACATGGTAGATCTAAGAAGAGGCTTATAGTGTAATGGTCATCAATAGAGCTTAAGGTGGGATGTAGGGGCCGCGAGGAAAAGTCAGTGTTTTTGCAGTTTTTATGGCAAAACATTTTTTTGGCCAAAATAAATAAACTATTACTACATTACAAACATAAAGTTTAATTTTCTTCTTATGTTGATATTATCAGTTGTTGAATATCCGTCACGAGCATGGTGGCAATAGGTGATAAACTTTTTAAATGAATAGGAAAAGTTGTCATTAAATACCAGGATGCAGTTGACAGATATCCAATAAATTTGGAGGCCATCATGTTAAGTAAATTAAATTCTATATTTGTACTGGAGCAATATTTTATTTATTTTGGCCAAAAAATGTTTTGCTATAAAAATTTCAAAAATACAGGTCTTTTCTCACGTCCTCTACACCCCCAACTTAATGTTATTTTGTCACCTCAAAGTCAAAGTTTTTTTATAAGCATATTTTTCAAAAATTACTTATAAAGTACGATTTTTAACAGTTGACAGTTTTTAATAAATTTATAGCAAACAAATGCCAGAACCAAACATGCACGTTTTATTTTTATTTTGAGTAGACCTAACACCTAACTACCTTTACTTTAATTTACATCCATTACTGTTTCCACCCTGGGTAATTTTTACTTTCTCTCCATCTTACAGGTAAAAGAAAGTATGATGATAGTCAAAAAAATCGAACTCGAGATTTTGATGAATTTTGACGTTTCATGACTCCCTGAATCCAAAAAAGTGTTTTTTGAATTTCCATCTGTCTGTCTGTACCTCCAACTAGAGCCTAAACTATTTTACCGATTGAGCTAAAACTTGATATCTAGGGTGTTCATAGGGTTGCCCCGAGGGGTTTTTGGTATTGGATATCTACCTCTAAAATTAAGGGTAGTTTACTGAAAGGTAAAAAGAGAAAAAGTCGATTTTCTCAAAATCAGCTGTAACGATTTTTATTAAATTTCATTTATAAACATTAATAAATATTCCAAACAAAATGGCTTTAAGGGCTCCGGTCTGATGCGTAAATTAATTTTTTTATAATATCTCCGAAACTATTTGAGATATGAGATTACTTAGCATTACAAATATGTATATATATTTATAATACAAATATTTTATTTGAAACATATTTTTATAAAATCAATAACTTTCAATCTATACGCAACTATATATATTTTTTTTTTTTAACTTTTTGGACATAAAGTTTAAGTATTGCGACCGTAAAAGAAAATCTAACCTGAAATGTTGATGGATGTCGACGTCTCATGACCCCCCGAACCCTAAAAAATAGTCCTTGCAATGCCGTGTTTATTAAAACTTAAAATTAAGAGTAGTTTTATAAGTGGCTAAAAGAGAAAAAATAGGTTTTCTCAAAATCTGCTCCAACGATTTTGATTAAATCTCGTATCTAGGCGTTGATGAAGATTATAAATAAACTGACTATTTTCATTTTCCCATGAAAATGATCTTTAAGGTACCTTACAGAAGCGTTAATTTCCGTACCTCCACAACTATTTGAGATACTAAACAACTTATCATTGCAAAATTGTAGGACTATTAGAAATAAAAAACTTTTATTTTACATATATTTTTATAAAAGCAACCGTTTCTGAGATATTTGCAAATATATTAATACAATTTTATGAGCTTTAGTTGTAAACATATACTACTTAAGTCTTAACGCAATAATTCTCCAATGCCATAGAGTAATTAAATATAAGTATGTATCTAAAAAAAGTATGTTATTTTTCCTTAAACCTCTTAGGAGAAATGTTTGTACAGCAATGATCTATCTCCATTTTAGACTCAATAGTCAATATTTACATTTTTGATTGGTAAAAATGTATAAATGAATAATTAAATATCAATGCGATGACTTGAAGATGTGCAACACCTAATAAAATGTTAAAGTTTAAACCGGAAATCGAAATTTTAATACGAAGTGTTAACCCTTGTGGACTCAATATTAATCTTTTTTATTAGTCCAAACATACAAATGAGGACATTAATTCATTAAAAATAAAAATATAAGTCTTAAAACAGAAATGTTGATGAATCTTGACGGCAATCGCACCTTCTTACATTATTCCGTTCAGAAATCTTACGAGCTTATAGAAAGAGAGAAAAAGTCTGTGCGGTGCACCGTACCATTTATTTTTTATTCAAGCGATTTATTCTCCAAAAAAGGCTTTATAGTTCTGTCATATCTTCATATGTCTTATTATCTATCTTAATACAGACACAAAATCAAGTCCCGACCGTTATGTTATCACTAGGAAAGGGAATTTTCTAATTTGACTAGAGGAAGCTTCAAAACCATTAAAACAATCCTCAAATATCTTAGAATGTTTTGTTGTGATCATGTCATAAAAAACATCTGCTTTATTTTATGATGAATGTTAAATTTTTGTTTCTAATCATTTAATGTAATCTCAGAACTGCAACATTTACCGTGAAACCTACTTGAAAACGCACTAATTTCACTTTTATATTAATTTGTTTATAGCTATAATATCTCATTGTTTGACCATAGGGCCATTTTTCACCTCTGTTTTTAGCGTAAACTGATTTTTTTTAAACAAAACTTTTGAATAACGTGCGTACATCTGCGAAGCATCATTTCACTAAGGCAGGCGACCACCTTAACGCTCTCACCAACCAAAAGTAAGTTTTTTTAGTGCATATACATCAGGAGGATTTAAGAACTCATAAAAATGGCTACTCTTGACGTACTGTTGAATATTCATCAAATACACACACACAGATTGAGAGGAATGTTCTCTGTGTGGTTACACGGTCTATGTGCACAGAGCAGACAAAAAAAACTCTCCTGAATCGAAGAGGCAACAAACAAGTCAAATTATCCAATAAATCAGTGATTCCCTTTGACGATACGAAATAGGACCATGTATGCCAAACATGTTTTTACTGTTGTTAAAAAAAATTGACGGTCACAGAGATAACAAGGGAAAGATCACTTACACACGCGTTCCAGGATAATAACTTTTCTATCTCCAATCTCGTAAGGACCACAGCAAGTACTTTTATTGTAATTAGTTTAAATAGGACAGAGACTTCTTTTAACCATAATATGATGTACATAAGAAAGATCTCATGATTGTCTAACAGATGGCAGCGCTAGCTTAATATTACAGAGACCTCTCTTAACCATAATATAAAGTACATAAGAAAGATCTCATGATTGTCTAACAGATGGCAGCGCTAGCTCAATAATACAGAGACCTCTTTTAACCATAATTAAAAGTACATAAGAAAGATCTCATGATTGTCTAACAGATGGCAGCGCTAGCTTAATATGTGTTAAAATTGGGGTTTCTTTTTTCCCCCTGTACCTTTAAAATGTATCTTTTCCTAGAATTCATTTTATTTCAATCAGTGGCTAAATTAATTTTATGGCAACACTGATTGGGAAGGATCTAACGTCCAGCCCCTGTAAGTAGACTATTCGCCGCTCTGAGGGAACAGAACGTTGCCCAGAATACACCGTAAGGAGTTGTCTACACGTCTAACAAGCAATGAGATGATATTGTGATGATACTGAAGAAGGAGGTGTGGATCAATGGTACCATCTGGAAATCGAACCCATGACCCCTAAGCTCGTAGGCAGGTTCACTGACAACCACACCTTGGGGGTTATTGCTGAGTATAATGGTCTGGCCTATCTGACGATACCACAAATAATGTATGTGGGAACACAAAACAAGTACTGTGGAATACCCAATACTGGATAGGACATAGATAAACGAGGATCAATGGTGAAATAAAGGATGAACTAAAGGGGAAGGACTCCCCTTAATTCTTTCTTATACAAACCATGCTTTGATTCTTTTTTCCCTCCCGTCTTAGTAACAGTTGAGGCTTTACGCATATAGTAGTTACGATAGTGGAATAGGGTTGAGGAAGATATAATTTTAGATTAAATGTGCCCGCATTTGTATAGTTGGAAACAATCTAAGATAAAACATCCACGGCTCACCTAACAAATATTCCAAAAACCAATCACCCCGTTCATTATTATTATTTGGTGTTCTGACTTACAGCAGGTGCCATTCATTTTGTCAGACCACCAATGAGTCCTGCACTCTGCATCCTCCTTGAGCACCCTTCCTCTTTCCTTCAAGTCATCCAATATTTGAATCCTCCTTTCTAAGATCCTCTTTGCCTCGCTACCTTTCCTTTTATGAGGTCGTGCAGAAGACAGCTCCTCCTAAGAATGTGTCCAATCCAGTTTTATCTGTACAAAAAAATCACATCAAAAATGGTTCTCTTATCACCCACTTTTCTTATGACTTCTTCATTCACCGCCCTGTCTTACAACCCGATCCTTTCAAGTATTCTCCAGCGCCATATTTCAAAGCATTCCATCTTCCTGAGAGTCTAATTTTCTGTGATCCAGTCGATAGCGAGACTGTGCGACCATCGTTGCAGATGTAGAATTGTTCTCCCCCTCCAACATTAATAATTAAAATATTTTAATTAACATCCAGTAAATATTCTTTTACAATACAAATATAATTAGGAAGGCCAATGTCTTGGGTAAATTCTCACTTTCCGCTGCTTGATAAACCGTTCACTTGCCATAACAGCCCCTGCTGTCAGATCACAGAGATAGCTGGTTTTAAATCTTCCAATTGCTCTTTTACAGCTCTTTAATCACTTCTGCCTGTCCTGGACAAAGCCTTTGACATCTTTATACCTGATTTGGTGGTCACACGGTCTAAGGCATCACTCTCATGTTAGATTTTACAACCGATTACTAGTATATCGGAGTTATAATCTCCGTCGGATGTTCTGAGGGTAGTTCTCTGTAAATTGTTTTCCACTCTCCCTCCACGCAAGTGCAGGTACACTACCTATAAATCCAACCTTTATAATCTCTCTAACCATTAGCGTAATTAGTACATAATCATGCGTATAAGCTGAACATGTGCTATGGCACGGAGCTAATTGTTTTTATATAATTGCTATATATTGCCAACATTTTCCTCTATATGTAGCATTACACATATCAGTGGCGTGTCATGAATCGTTGCCAGGGTGAGCAGCATTAGTTTAAACTGTACCTATGAATTGTTCACACCTCGCGGTAGAACATTCGTTGGTCGTATATCGCCGGGAATAACACTCCCGTGTGAGGTCTGCAGAGCTGAGCCCATGTATGATTGGTCAAATGGGGCCCAGGTGGGTGCGAATATATCACAGGTACAGTTTTAACAAGATATGAGTGACCTGGTAGTCTAGAAGTAAGGTGTCAGACATCTGTGCTGGGGGTCCGGGTTTCAATCCTTGGTCCCAGCACAGATTTATCTGATTGCCAAACCCTTCCTTCACCTCTGACAATACGTTTATTAATTACAAATTGTGAATGTGAGGAATTCCAGGCCTCCACCATGGTTCGGATCCCACGTTAAACTGTAAGTCCTCCATTTCATCTCACGATCACCCTAACATTACACAATAGCGTAAGTGCGTATAACATGATCTGGTAGTAATACTTAGTAAGTTGCGGTGCTGATTTCTGACATATTTTTCGGCGCTGCAAGATGATGGTGTAATATACCTAAATGGTTAGTGCACGTATCAGAAATCTGGCATCGTGAATATATCAAGAGTTTGATATTTCCTGATCGGACAACTGCTTTCTGAGCCGTGTTGTAGACTTTCTGTGCTCCCACAACTTCCGGAATGGTGTACCGCGCATGCGCGAGCTGTAACAGGGGAGAAATCTCAAATCTTTTTAAGACCAACCTATTGTAAGGATGACACTTAGCTTCTCAAGTGGTGATATGGCCTTTCTCAAAACGTTATCTTGCTTGATTAGCCGCTGATACACGATAAACAAAAGATGCTTGTGTAACAATACAAGGGTTGTATTTTACTATCGAAGCCTCACCCAAATCGATGCTGCATAGACTATCGTCCGATTCATACTACCCACTCCAAGAAACGTCGATATTTATTCAAATCGCCTACAATAGTATTCTTCACTATTGTAGTTCTGTGTAACCTCAAGCAATATACAAACAATATCATTCAATATAATTCACTATCAACTCTCTACAATGTAAACTGTTCATATACGTACCCTCTGGAGAAACTGGCTTGCACAGCCTACTGACCTGGCTGACTTCAAAACGTACTAAATCGAGGAGCAGGGCAACTTGGCCTTGGTGTATCAACACTCGATGTTCTGACCGGCCCGGTTTAGACATATCTGATGGGCGGTTTTCTTCACACCTAGCGAAGAGTGGACGCGGATGGTTTGAGCAACCATCACCTGATCTCTGACGTCAGCAGCCAAGCAGTAAAAAAGATTTTTGACAACAAACCAGAGTATCGTCTATACGAAGCGGGATGACCAATCAGCGACCTACAAGCATGAGGGCCTACGTTAGGAAGATGGCGGGAACCTCCAAAATGTGACGTCTCCGGCTAGTTTGAACTATTCCCCCCTATCATACCTACGCAGTTTGACAACTATATAATATGAAAGTGTGGAAGAAATAATCTGTCTATTGAATTTGGCACCATCGAGGATGGACCTCTGTAATATGTATTATTCTATATCGTCAGGAGACGACTTTCAATAATATGGACTCTGTAAATTTTTATAATTTTTCGTAGAAGTTTGAATTATGGAACTTTAACTATTTCATTTAATATTGTTATATTCGAGGTAGGCTGATATTTATTTTTGGCATTATTTAATACTATTTTCAAACTAAAAGTAACGTCTGTTTCGTGTCGCCACTTAAGGGCTTTTTTCTTAATGATGTTGGTAAATTCTCAAGGTTTGCTGTTCTAACTTAACGAAATGTTAATTGAAATATATTAAAATTAACTATCTTAATAATCTGGATATATTGACTATCCGTATTATCCTAGCTTTTGTTGTTGTATATTTAAAATCATTTATATACATTCCAATATTTTGTGTAACGTAGATTTAGCTATTCATCGCATATATTTATATTTAAAATGTGTCAAACTTCTAAATGTTCTGTAATTTAGTATCAATTGTTAGACTTTGTTCAGTATTTGAATGATGCCGATTCAAGTAGTCCCGCGTGAGTTTACATTAGGTTTGAGGTGTGAAACTCTCGTGTTAGTTAACGTAATGTTTGTAGTATAAATGCATATTGTAGTACTTGAAGGTACTTTTGTTTTGTGTAAAATTTGAATACTCTCGTGATATTTAAAGTAAAAGTATGTAATATAAGGATATAACTTTACATTGGGAGAGTATATGTTTTCGTAATGTCTGTACATGTTCAGACGCTTTTGTAACAGTTTAGGAAGGCTCTTCTAGCTTTTTATATTTCATGAAAAGATTTGGTTAATTAATTATTTTCATAGCTTTATTGAAATAGAGCTAACCTGGTCTAATTTGATTAATCTTTTTTAGCAATAATTTAATCAACAATGTTTTTCTTCGTTCTACTAGATAAATTAAGGCACTTAAATTACTGTCTGTTATTTTTGAATGAATTAAATTACTCTTTATATTTAACTCTTGCTTATGCTATTTTCTCTTTATTATTATGATGTTAGCCTACTCCCTCTTATCCTTGTAGTATTTTCGTTAGTGGCCTATTGCTACGAGGTAAACAACTGAGCGGGCGTAACACTTGTAGCTGTCTTCATTCTTACGTAGGTAGTTCCGGAAGTTATCCGCATGTAATTCAGGCAAAATCATCACAGTGTTCCTTCAATCACACGCACGTTTCTTCCTGCGTTTCACAACTCCACAAGATTTAAAACTCTGGTAGTACCATTTCAATAGAAGCAAATCTTCATCATATTGTTGTTGACAAGACATATTGGTATGAAGTGAACCGGCAAAAAAATGTTTGGGCGATAAAATAACTCCACCTCCATTCTCCATTAAGTTGCAAGATGACCATTTGTCAGAAAGAAGAGTTTGTGTAATAGTCACTCCAGATTGGTCGGCTTGCAGTGTTGCAAAACGACGTCAAAAAGCAATGCTGAAACCTGATACAGGTAATGCGACCTTATATGGTTCATGTGTGTAGATGTAGAAGAACTAAAAAAATAATTATATCTAAGGTGGAAATGTGTCTTGAGATTTTAAAATAAAAATTAAGCAATATATATTGCGTAATTTTGATATTACGGTATATAGTAACATATATAACACAGCAAGCGTGTACAACAATTTGCATAGGAGTTAAGCGCACAGCACTGCACATGTAATAATGGCAAATAATTTATGTTATTTAGGACTGTTAATGATGACCTTAGAACGTATTCGCCTTTCTAGATGGACTGGTGTGTTGTTTACCATTAATTGTGGTATTTTCTGTTCCTTGATGTCAAAGCGTGCAGTGCCACGCACTGCTAAAAGGTGTTGGCATAGTTTTCCAGATGTAAGTGTACAGGGATTTTCTATTACTTTTGGATCAAACAAACTAATGTGCAGTTTGGGCTATGATTTTCCGAACACCCTGTATATAAATCAAAGGTAAATTCTTCTGTTCAGTAAATTATTATTATTATTATTATTATTATTATTATTATTATTATTAGCACCGCGTCTTACTACCCGTTCGGGCTATACGCACTTACGCTAATGTGTAATGGTAGGGTGATTGTGAGATGAAATGGAGGACCTACAGTTTAACGCGGGATCCGAACCACGGTGGAAGCCTGGCATTCCCCACATTCACAAGATGTCTTGTCAGAGGTGAAGGAATGGTTTGGTAATCAGATAAATCTATGCCGGGACCGAGGATTGAACCCCGGCCGCCAGCACAGATGTCTGACACCTTACCCCTAGACCGCCAGGTCACCCTGTTCAGTAAAGATGTATATATATATATATATATCTTGATTGAACTGAAGAATTGCCTTTTGATTTATATTGAAAAGGAAATAAATTACTTGAAGATTAAAATATGGATCTTTTCTAACCATTGCGCCAATTTCATAATCAAACTGAGTACGTCTCGAGTGCGATGCAATAACAAATAAAAGACGACACCTACATATATCAGAATGAAATGGACCGGTTCCACATGCGACACTTGCCCATACCATTTGATGTTTAGTACGTGTCGTTTAGTATTTGGTATAGCTAAACTTAGTTTTAAAAAAAATTACACTAATGTGTTAGGAATTAGGAAGATTTAATTTTAAATAAAGTGCACCCGAATTTGCGGGCAGGTAATTTGGAAAACAATTTAGGGAAAACCACCCTTAAGTCACATATAGATAACGCTAACGTTTCGCATTGACACGTGCTATGATGGTTTAGTGAAAAACCCAAGGCCGTAGCTAGCCAATAATTTCAGGGGGGTTTGGTGGGCACATCCCCCAATTTCTGAAAGCTAGAAATAATTCTAAATTATAATGAGTTCTAGAATCTTTCTGAAGTGTTTTTTTATGATAAAATAACCCTCTAGCTGCTGAAGGCTTGGGACATTTCTAAATATTAAACACTTTTTGAAACTTTGTGAAGTGTTTTTTTATGGTAAAATAACCCTCAAAATGCCGAAGGATAGGAAAATTTCTAAATATTTAACACCTCTAGAAACTCTCTGAAGTGCTTTTTATGGTAACACAGCCCCCTCATTTGTATTTGAATCTTAATTTTGATATTGTTTGAACCATAAATAAAGACATATATATTTTGTTCATAAAATTTCGCAGGGGGGGGTGTCTTGGCTACGGCCTTGGAAAAATCCATTCCACTGAATTATATGGACGTGCTCACACCGCCGTGTTTTGTTGTGTTGTAACATGATATGTGCTATGTGAGGCCGGAATGTGTGTTAACATGGCGTAGCACGCATCATCCCAAGATATGGACCCACATATTTTCGTCAGACTTGTTAAGATATCAGAACGTGACACATATAATTTTTCGATTTAAGCTGAATTTTGAGAGATATTGAAAATAATGGATGAGGAAGCTGTAATTGGGTGTGCATGGAGGGTATGCATTCTTTTTAATCCTCATCTAAAAGAAAATAGAAGAAACTATCACGCCAGGACGGAAGCAATGCAATTATTATTATTAGCACCGCGTCTTACTACCCGTTCGGGTTATACGCACTTACGCTAATGTGTAATGGTAGGGTGATTGTGAGATGAAATGGAGGACCTACAGTTTAACGTGGAATCCGAACCACGGTGGAGGCCTGGCATTACACACATTCACAATTTGTGATTAATACACGTCTTGTCAGAGGTGAAAGAAGGGGTTGGCAATCGGATAAGTCTTTACTGGAACCAAGGATTGAACCCCGGACCTCCAGCACAGAAGTCTGACACCTTACCCCTAGACCGCCAGGTCACCAGCAATGCAATGTTTCAGGAAGATTCTCATGTCAAAATAACGTAAAAAACCGTCAACTTTAATCACACCTACAGGAGACAACTCCCCGCAGCCACTTCAGTCCCCTGCATCCTCACATTCATCTAACTACTTCTGTTCATCCAATGATCACAATCATTTGGGTGTTGCATTTTTCTAGTTTTGGTTTCATCATGTCCAGAAGGATAGAAAACTCCCTTATTGACATCCTTGTATATATTTTACTAAACGCTCTTCATCTTTCAAAATTTCAGGCCATAAAGAATTAAATTCACCAAATTCAGCCCTATCGGCATTTATGGGATGTATCCACTCTCTCGTGTGATCCAGTGCAAATTACAAACAAATAGCGACTACATTCTTCTCTTCTTTGTCATGTTCATCTAATATTCTTTCATCCATTTTAGTACGGTCCACTTTAAAATTTTACTAAACGAATCGTAAACAAAATGGTGATCAGAATCAAGAAGTCAACTGACAACAATTTAATGTACTGTACAAACGACACACCACCTAACATACGTCAGAGTAGTGTGGTCACTCGAAGCTCATGTGTTGTCATATTTTGACACGAAACATCAGCGTAGTCTGTAGACCACTTTAGTGCTCCCGACAGGGATTCAACCTCGATCTCCCCAAATTCGACAATCTTGTACAGCATGATAGTAGCGCATTAAACCACGTAACCACCAAAGTGGGCTTTAATATCATCTACGGACGAGTTAAGTAAAGGACAGATTGTTTTCACATAGTGGCTCTACTAATGTTCTAAAGATGATATATCTTCACGTCTCAACCAGTATAATATTTTACGAGCTTAACCCACAAACTACTTGGCCACCGGTGAAGTTTCGACTAAAGTTAATAGCATTATTTCGGTGGGCAAATGGTCTAACGCGTCACCATCGGAATAGACTTGACTAGGGAAGATGGGGATATTGGGATTTGATCCCTAGTTAGGTGACCTGGGGGGTGTGGTTAATATTAAATAAATCAATTTCTTCCGCAACGTGATTCTAATATATATATATATATATATATATTATGATATTTACTCATCTGTAACAAAATAAAAGTTCGCCTATCTATTCCACGCTAATATTAGTATTGGCATTATTGTAATTGAACCCAGGACATTCTCTGTCGTAGTGGGATGCTCTTAAGGTTGATATACCCAGGCTCGTTATTTCAGATTGTGTCTAAATAAGGACGTGTGAGATCTGACGAACTCATACGTCCATATAGAGACTCCGCTTATAATTAATGAAATTTGACCTTGGGTATGACATGTTCATGGATGGATCAGTGGTTAGGAATTGACTCTAAGCCAAAAGGCCTTGACTTGCCAGGTAGAAATATCTTTATAAGATTAGTATATATTTCGAATTGAAAATTCATAGCTTTATTTACATTATAAAAACTAAAAATCAAAGAAATTTGTATGTTCCATAAACAGTTAATAAAATGTATTAAATTTATTTAACATTTGTCTAATAACGTTGTCCAAAAAGTTTTTTTTCCTGTTAAAGAAGTTTGAAAATACTAACTTTTTAAATCACGGTTCATTCCATTCCACTATAAACGGCCAGTTTCATGTTTAATGTATCTGGATAAGAGTTCTCCGCGGCATTTAATTTTATCTTTACAAAATGAGGCATGTTGAACCTGTGAGTATATGGTTACCTGGAACCATCATGTGTAAAATAGGTAGGTAATACAGCTCAAACCAGACGTCACATATTAGTGTGTTAACCTGGAACCATCATGTGTAATATAGGTAGGTAATACAGCTCAAACCAGACGTCACATATTAGTGTGTTAACCTGGAACCATCATGTGTAATATAGGTAGGTAATACAGCACAAACCAGACGTCACATCATAGTGTGGTGACCTGGGGTCTTCATTGTAGCTTAGTTAGGTAATGTATATAATAATATTTTCATTAATATCAATATTATTAACATTATAATTATGTCATTGTGTACACCTGTTATACTAAATTTCAGCCCTATACATGATTTACTTGGCTTTAACAATGATACATGAAACTCATCAAATAGCAAGTTTGACTCCTTATAACCCGTGAAATCATTTGATCGCTTTTTATAGCTTATAATTATACACTTGCTTAAATTGTGCGACTAAATTTTGTTGGTCGAATGACCATAAGCTTGATTCACACGTCCACCAAAAATTGAGTGTAGAATCTACCTGAGGGAGACAGCAATTCACAGGCTTGCAGTAATGTAAACTGGTCCATAGGCTTTGCAATGCAAATTTAAATGTCTGATTATAAGTATATCTAATGTTCCTGTAATTAAACAAATATTTTATATCATTATCATGAATGCTTTCTAATTATTGTGTTGAGTTGTGAAACAAATAGGCCCAAAATGAGAACGAAACGCACCCTTTCCATTTAACAAGTTGCTTCAAATCATTTCACAACAGTAGATGCAGCTGTATTCCTTTATTTCACTTTGTAGGAACATACGCGTTGATCAATTTGGTAGGTTTAGGCGCATTATAAATGTTTAAGATACCAGTGGATTTTTTTTCTGAAACTTTATATGTTCTTACTAGCAGATTTTATGAAGAAGTGTGGACAAAGCTGAAATTTTGTTTTAAAAGTGCTGAACGACCAATGCAGCTGGCTCTTGTTTCTTGTGATTGGCTTAGACCTCGTCTCGTGACTACATTTGAATTATACTCTTGTTTTTTTCCGTGACTGTGTGAATCCACAGTACGTGAGGTCAAACCAACTTTACAGAACCAAGCAATATTCATACTGTCCACCATGAGGACAGATCCAAGATTTTCGTGAGGTGTGTGTGGAAGGGGGGGGGAGGGAGAAGGTTAAGGGGAGAACTGTACTAATAAAAAAAATTAAAAAGTTAATAAATTAATTCTGGTTACATTATCCGGTATTATTTGTTGAGCTATTTTGTATGTTCAAGTCTACTCGATCTACGGATATGTGCAAGGCTATTTACATTGCCAGCAAATAATTTAATCAATTAGGCCTACTTAATAATTACTAAAAATATATATATATATAACTGATGAATAACAGAAAATTTGTGAAAAAGGGGCCATAAGATAATCGTTTATTTGTATTTCTTTAATTTTTTTATTTAAACTATGTGTTAAAATTGTAAATCAATTATTGACAGTGATTGACACGCGAAGCAACTGGCCAGTGATAGATAATAGTAGTGACTATAACGTAGAATTAATTGGTTTAATCTTATTAGTTAATATCGTTGAGGAGGGTCATGAGACTCCAGATTCGTACCTTTGTGGGCATCGCAATTAAAGGTAATCTGCTTTCAACTTTATGTGCACTCTGGGATATTCACTATTGGTCGTTGGTAATACACCAAGCGAGAGTCTGAATGGAACTCAACCTCATTTATAATAACGTTAAGGTCTGACCCGCCTCGGTGGCGTAGTTGACTAACGCGCTTGTCGTGTTGAGCTCGACTGCTGAGGACGGGGAGATCGAGGTTTGAATCTCGGTCGGGTGAACTGGGGGTGGTTTTTACTAAATGGTTTTCCACCCTCCCTCCACGCAAATGCGGGCTCACTTCCTTTAATTCAACCTTCCCAATTCCTAATCCATTAGAGTAATTAGTACTTAAAGCGTATAACCCGAAAGGTTGGTAAGACGCGGTGCTAAATATTATTATATTATTAATAAGGTCTGACACCTTAGCTCAGTCTATTGTGTGTCCGTCTGCTGTAGTAAGAATAGCAGGTTCGATTCCTGACATGGCCAAAATATTTATAGTTGGTGAAATGTAGGTTTCTTCTTTACCAGTGATGAATTGATGGACGGGGGATGAATGTTGAGTCTGTTAAAGATTTAAGTTAGTTTACAAGTCGTGTACTAATATGATCAGTCGGTTCAGAAAGTGCACGTTTAATATCTAAAATAAGTTGTTAATATTTAGCACCGCGTCTTACTACCCGTTCGGGTTATAAGCTTTAAGTACTAATTACACTAATGGATTAGGAATTGGGAAGGTTGAACTAGAGGAAGTGAACCCGAATTTGGTGGAGGGAGAGTGGAAAACCATTTAAGAACCCCCTCCCCAGTTCACCCGACCGAGATTCGAACCACGATCTCTCCGTCCTCAGCAGTAGAGTTCAACACGACAAGCGCGTTAGCCAACTACGCCACCGAGGCGGGTCATAAGGTAAATAGCTATGCGGTCATTTATAAACTATTCCTTCAGGACTTTTATTTTTCTGTCTCCCAACCATAGTGAGATAGGTTTCGAAGCACGATTGGGCCATAAAATGCCAAGACTGGCGAGTGAGAGAGCTTGTGTATTATATCTTTTTTTTTCTTTTTTTTTACACCCGTAGCAGCCGCGGAGAACTCTTATCCAGATACATTAAACATTGAAACTGGCCGTTTATGGTGGAATGGAATGAACCGTGATTTAAAAAGTTAGTATTTTCAAACTTCTTTAACAGGAAAAAAAACTTTTTGGACAAAATAAATAACAAGTTGTTCAGTAGATCCGTTAAGTTTAAGGACGTTGCTCAGCTGTGACGTAGTGGCAAGTTAAGACAAGATTCCTCATGTAAATGTAGTAATCATAGTTTTAAAAGATATGATTTTAAAATTAAAATAAACCTAAATTCTTAAATAATTCTAAAAATATTCTATCATCTCAAAATATCTGTTGAATATCAAAGTAGTTTTTTGTAAAGGCGTTTTTTTTTAAATCGTTCACGGGTCTTTCTATTTGGTTTATTGACGAAAATGTCCTGTAGTGAGCTTCCTGCCATAATGTAGATTAAAAAAGTCCGTTGAAGTATTTGTGTCTGTCTAGAATAGGAAGCAAGTAAAAGTTAATTTTATTTGGAAATGCTACTCACTGTTCTCAAGGCGCAAATGGTAGATTGGGTGTTTATACTCGTCAGTGGAAGAGGGAACTGTTATCGGCAGGTAAATTAGAGGCCTCATAGGGTGAACTGCTAATAATCTTCCCCCTCGGTCTCTTTCGTATATTAGCTTAAAGTGCTTAGGAGCACCAAGCTCATCCGCAGCCCGCTTTGCAAAATACCTTTGAAATCCCCAAGTAAGCAACGTCGTTAATATTTAATCAATTAATTTTTTTAATCAATAATAAATATCCATGATAAGCATGGTGTAATTTGAAAACAAATATTTAATTTTTTGCGCCATTTATTGCTTCCAGTTTGGGTTATACGGATATGTACTAAATACGCTAATGTGTTAAGGCTTGAGTTTATAAAAAGTGTACCAGAATTTGATTAGAGGGAGAGTGAGTTAAACATTAGGATAAAAAAAAACACTCAGTACACACGACCGGGAATCGAACCCTGATCTCCTCCCTATTAGTAGTCGAGTATATCACGAGAGTGACGCCTTCCACTTGGACTAAGACCATTCGGCCACTGAAGTGGATAAGAAACCTTTTAAATAAGAGGAAACTGTCCTTGTCGAACTCCACTTCACCTATGACTATTATTCAAAAATGATAACTATGGTGTATTTTTACTATCCCTTGCATCAATCTCTTAACGGGGCAGCAGCAAAGGGTCGAGGGCTCAAACCGAGATGAACAGGAACAATTTTTTTAATCTCCAAGATCAAAACATCCAAGAACTAGCCAAAAATCTGCTTATCGTGTTTTACCCGAGGAGCAGTACAGTTTATTTAAAGGTGATGGAGGGCTAAAAATTGTGAATTGTTGATTAAATATGTTGCAAAGCTATAATTAAGAGCTGATGATGAAGTAGTATGAGTGTTTGTCAAAGCTACAATTGGAAAATATTGATAAAATGGTATGAGTGTTTGGCAAAGTTACAATAACTGGTAAATGTGTGAACACGAAAAAAGGTGAGGGTATTTGTATTTCTTATAACAAAACTTTTTTTATGTCAAGATGAATCCAATATTGCTACAGTAGAAACATATCCAGTTAACTCCCGAGTATTCGTGGTAATGGCGGGGACGAGTGTCGCAGATAAACCAAAACCACGGATAGTCCGCATATTTGCTAAAATAAGAGATTGTGGCATATTCAATTCAACCTGGCTCTCACCTGTCGTGGTTGCGTTTATGAACGCATCATTGACACATTACTTAAAAAGTTTGTATTAGTCTTCTGCTTCCTTTTTCCTTATCCTGCTCTGTATTTTCCGTGACCAGTCTGTCAGAGAGGAGTGTGTCATCTTCCTGTTTTGGATAATTAATCAGGCTATGAGCAATGGCGCCTCGTTGTATAGTACTGCAGCCCTACCTGATTTATTTAAACTATTTGTGAATAACAGTATAATCATCATCATGGTATTAGCTGCTTAAACATTAAAATAAACGTCCCTCTTAATCACTTGTGATCGCTACACACTACAGCCTTATTCTGCGCGCCTGCCTAGCTATGGGGTAGAAAGTAGAAACGCGGCAATATTTCTCCGTGCAGGGCTGTGGCTTCGAGCAGTCTAGCTGGTTATCTGGCGCATGCGCTCGCGGGGGTCATTAGGTGGTGAGTTCCAGGGTGGGGTAAGGAGAGGGTCGCGTTATTTGGCGC
>CABFOW010007511.1:0-20545 GCA_902141385.1 Timema californicum | reverse complement strand
GGGGGGGGGGGGGTTGGTGGGCACATCCCCCAATAGCAGGAGACTAGAACAAACTCTAAATATTAAACACATATAGATGCTCTCTCAAGTATTGTATGGTAACATAGCCCTCTAACTGCCAGAGGCTAGGAAAAATCTATATATTTAAACAACTCTAGAATTTCTTTAAAATTCCATAAAGTGTTTTTATGGTAACACAAACTCCTAACTGCCACAGGCTAGGAAATATCTATATATTTAAACACCTATAGAAGCTATCTAGAAGTGTTTTTTTATGACAACATAAGACCCTAACTGCTGGAGGATAGAAAGGATTTTAAATATTCAGTTCGTCTAGATTCTAGAAACTCTCTAAAGTGCTTTTTATGGTAATACAGCCCCTTGTTTGTACTTGTACCTTAATTTTTATATTGTTTCAACCATAAATAAAGCCATATACAACGTGTATCTAAAACATTGCATCAAACTTTGGCAGGCTATTCCTTGGGTGAAAATAGAATAATTCACATCAGCTTTCACCCCTAAAGATAGAGCTAAAAAGGACTGTTGTGTGAAATATTATGAAAACTTATTAAGGTATTACAACGAATCTTTGTATACTACTTATTGAAACCTTGATAACTAATTAACTAAATGTGCTGTTACCGTTACCCACCCCTATCATGTAAAAAGGGGGGAGGGGTTGTAACACTTGTTTCTGCAATAAAATATGTCAGAGTAGGTATTACTAATTTTGACTTAATATTACAAAACAAGGTTTAGAAATTAACAAAAGAAGGTGTCTTGGAGAAACTGTCTAGCTTTCTCCGTTTTCGAAATAATCACACAAGTTTGAGCTCAGAGACAAGTGTTAATTCTTGCCAGGTAGGCAACCAGAATCGCAGTGTTACTTCACTGCATTGTTTAACCATTTTTACCGGCACGTGTGACTATGTATCACGTACATTTGGTAAACAGGGCTGGTTTGTGTGTAATGATGGAGAAACTCAGATACTTTTTCTTCTTCATAAGCAAAGATGTGTTGCTATTTATCACATTAGTAAGTTATCCTTACACAGTTCACACTTGGGTGGGATTTTAATCATTACACTCACTGGAGTATTGAAAGCTAAATTAAGAAATACTAATTGTAGTTCTTGTATGTCAAAATCAGATTCATAGCAAGTGTTCAAAATGGCGTCCCCTAACGTCATTGCAATAATTGAGGTGGCGTATCAATGACTTGCGTAGTCTTTTGAAAACACGTGGTGTTTCTTGAACCTTATCACATGCAGCACCTATCCTGGATAACAGGTCTTCCTTGGATTCAATGGTTGTCTCGTACACCAAAGCTTTGTAAAAACCCCACAGAAAAAGTCTAACTTATTAAGGTCAGGGGAGCGTAGTGGCCACGCAACAGCCATATAGGCTTCCTACCTGGCAAGAATTAACACTTGTCTCTGAGCTCAAACCTGTGTGATTATCTCGGAAACGGGGAAAGCTAGACAGTTTCTCCAAGACACCTTTTTTGTTAATTTCTAATCCTTGTTTTGTAATTTTAAGTCAAAATTAGTAATACCTACTCTGACATATTTTATTGCAGAAAAATGTGTTACAACCCCCCTTTTTTACATGATAGGGGTGGGTAACGGTAACAGCACATTTAGTTTATTAATTATCAAGGTTTAAATAAGTAGTATACAAAGATTCATTGTAATACCTTAATAAGTTTTCATAATATTTCACACAACAGTCCTTTTTAGCTCTATCTTTAGGGGTGGATACCGCCCTTAATATTTAAGATGGACCCTAGGTTGCTGATGTGAATTATTCTCTTTTCACCCAAGGAATAGCCTTCCAAAGTTTGATGCAATGTTCTAGATACACGTTGTATATTTTGTTCATAATTTTGGGGGGTTTAAACCCCCAAACACCCCTCCCCTCGTCTAAAGCCTTGGATCCATGCCAATTGTTTGCCAAGGCAACTAAGAACACAGAGTAGGCATTAAAGGTTCTGATCGATTTATCCTAAATTTGGCACACTTGGCACAATTATTAACAAGATTGCTCAGTTGTGTGGACAATCTTGGCCACCAAACGCTTTGTTCAGCATTTGGTAATCCCCTGATGACCTTCATGTAGCTTATTTATTATTTCCTTCTGAATGCAATTAGGAATTATTAGTCTATTACCTTTTAGGAGAAAACCATTTTGTAGAGACATTTCATTTCAATGTTGCCAATATGGTAAGCACATAGCCGGTATTTGTAGCTTTAGAGGCCATCTGTCCTAGGCATATTCTATGAGTATGCTAATCCTGCGCCGCATAGGCCTACCCATAATGATATGGACTAGTTTTTTGTTTAATTCAATGCTGTATGTGCGAACTGTGTAAATACTAATGTTTAAATTGTTAATAAATATACATGTAATGAATTATTAATTTAAAAAATAATATTGGTTCATATCTCAAGAATACTGTGTTTTAAGTAATTATTCTTTCAAAA
Source organism: Timema californicum (assembly GCA_902141385.1). Classification (NCBI taxonomy): domain Eukaryota; kingdom Metazoa; phylum Arthropoda; class Insecta; order Phasmatodea; family Timematidae; genus Timema; species Timema californicum. Next base: position 18,059 of record CABFOW010007511.1, on the reverse strand, counting down.
GGTTCTACTTAGCACGATAGGAAACCCAGGGCTTTCTGCTTGAAAACCGGAAGGCAAACTAGGGAGGCTCTAATGACCTTGTCCAATGTCTAGGGGGTGGAAACACATTCCTTTCCAATCGCCCATAAGTAATTGGCCAATGAGCTCGGGTTTTTACACCCCAGGTCATGCTGTTTCTGTGAAGCAAGCTAAGCATTGTGCCAACTATTGAAAAAAGATTCAAGATCACAATGTTTATTTATTAAGCTAATATAGTATAGTTTAAGTAAAAATTTATAAAATATATATAAAATTAATTGTATAATAAGTTAGTATACATAACAAGCTTTAAATTATACACCAATTAAATACATTGATTTATGTTTAGGTATGTTAGTCACATGTATTATCATGTATGTGGCAAACACATTTAATCATTCTTTCAAATTTAGGCATTCCAGCACTGATATATAGGGGAAGGGGGTGAGGGGGGAAGGTGGGTGATGAAACTACTTTAACTGTAGTTGGTGGTAATCCTGGTATTTCTTTAGTAGAAAGGATCATGGAGTTTTAATAGTGTTCTTTTAGTTTTTGTTTTACATTAACACCTTATTATTCATTGTTATTTTATATAACTATACATCAAATAATCCCAAAAGTCAGGAGTGTGATTTCAACATTTCAAGTTTGGGTGGAGGCATTCAATCAAGGCTGTAGCAAGAATGACATTTTGATGGAGAGAGCGGGTTTGGGGTTGCACAACCTCCTAAGCCTTGAAGGCCGAGAATATTTATGAATATTAAATACTTTTATAAATCATTTGGAGTAATTTTATAGTAATTAAGAGATTTAAATAATACAAATAATAGCTTCGCTACCATTTGTATGTTTTTTTTCAATTATTATTTTTGTGTGTAATCGTAAACATTTTGAATATTAGGTTTAAGTCTGAAGCCTGATGTTAAAATGTAGCTTATATATGTGACACATCTTCAATGCTAAATATTTTAGTTATACTTAATATTATTTGAATTTCTATTAACAATATTTATAGTGTTAGGGAGAGAGGGGGAGGGGTGTCAAATACCCTGTTTGCCCCTTTCCCCCTTGGGTGCACCGCTGCTTACGGCAAAATATATGTGTAAATAGCTTAGCAATAAACAAATGACATAGCGATAGAGTATTAATTGTCCGAGATAATCTCTCCTATGTTAGTCAGAGTTTACACAACTAAATAGCTTCTGGAACACAAATTCTCAAGTTGGGAGACTTGTTTGTTTCCAAGAAGTATTGTGTGAGAAAAGTTAGGCTTTATAAAATAGTTTTAATTGCAACGTGAGTTGGACAATCCACTTGATTCCCTCTCACCAAGATCTGATGGACGCTTGATCGATTTATCACTTCATTTTACTCTTATTATGATTGTTTGCTTTGAGTATAGCTGTGTGCTTTTAATTACACTAAGCTAATTGAGTAGGATCGGTCTCTCATATGCATTCAGAAATATACCTAGTCGTCTAGTGATCATAGGTTCTGGCTACGGACCCAGAGGTCCCGAGTTTGAGTCCCGGTGCTTCTATGATTATCTGGGAAGCAGTGGGTCTGGAACGGGTTAGATTCAGCCTAGGGTGGATAAATAAGGAGCTACTCGAATAAAGTAGTGGTGGCTCCGGTATATAAAGCCAAGTTAATGGCTGGAGTCATCGGTGTGCTGACCACATGACACCCTCTATCCGCAAGAGTTGGCACTAATTCACCACACAGTTTGGTAGCCACTCAGTAGGTATAGCCTGAATGCGGGATGACATCATGGAGTTACTTTTATTACATTTTGAGTAGATGGTAATCATTGTTATGGATAAATAAAAGAAGAGAGAATATGGGAGTATGGTTGGGGGAGGGGTGGGTGGGGGGGGGGCCCTCAACATTTTCTAAGATAGCATACGGTTAAAGGGAAATAATAAATGTTCGAGAACCACAGTTCTATAGAGACTCATCTTCAAATATATCCCTTGACATTCCTGGACAATGGTAGTTGAGGGTCCTCGGGGCCCCAAATCTCCCCTGAAACTTTTAGAGTACACCATACCTACTAATTTTTCTCAGAATACGCCACTGCAACCATCTTGGCAGAACCGAATGAGTTAGACACTAGTGTCAGCCTTGTGTAGATTATAAACCATTTCTGTCAACTTAGCATCAGACACAGGAAGACCACAGACAACCTCTTGAACAAATGATGCATCAGCTGACAAAATAGTGTCATTATTGCACTTATATAAAGCAAGACTAGGTAGTTTTACTGTGACTAGCTTTATGTTTACAAACCCTTGATCCTGTGAACAAACCAAACCACTCAATATTTGACCGGGGAAGCTCATTAAGAGGTTGTGATAAGGTAGACAGATTTGGGATGAACTTGCCATATAAGACCCAAAAATCCTTTTAGCTCAGTTACATTAGTGGGAGGCTTCAGTTTGAGAATAGAATCAACTTTCTTTGGGTCCGGATAAACACCCTTCGCAGATACGATATAGCCAAGAATGTTTATAAAAGTTTGCAGAAACAAACACTTTTCCTCATTTAGAGTCTAACCTGCTTCTTGCAGCCTATAAAGGACCTTATAAAGCCATGAGTCATGTTCCTCAATAGTTGTACCATATACTATATCATCGTCAAAATGGAAGACAACTCCCTCCAATCCTTCTAAATGTGCACTGACCTTCTTCTGAATAACCTCCGGAGCAAGGGGTATCCCAAAAGGTTACCGAAGAAACCAATACCTTTCATACAGTGTGATGAATGTGGTTAGAGCTCTGGAAGAATCTGAGAGGAACCTGCCAGAATCCTGAGTTGGCATCTAGTTTTGAGAATACCTTAGCCCCTTCTAGTTGACCCAGTGAATAATCAGCTGCTGGCATAGGGAAAAGTTCTCTTTTTACATGTTGATTTAATTTAGTCAGGTTAATACACTAACTTGGGGATCCAATGGCTTTCGGAACTATAACCATGGGAGCACACCTTTCTGATGGCTTGTCGACTTTTTCTACTTCATCCGAACCATCCTATCCAATTATTTTTTTAAGAACCTTCTTTAAAGGTAAAGGATCACTTCGGGGAACCCTAATAGCCTCCTCTCTAAGTTTTATGTGGTATGGCTCTAGAATTTTTCCTAGTCCTGTAAAAAGCTTGGGGGAACACAGTTTTTGGAGCAAAATTAGTTTTTCCTACTCCAGAAATTCTTTTCATAAGGCCTAATTTCTCACTAGTATGACGGGTTGGAAGAATTCTATCTGCTCCCCAACTACATAGAATGTCTCAAAAATCTTTGCTTTTGTATTGGCGTTTCCCTTGAATCCTGCCAATAGTTTTGAGCTGAGTGCACCCTAGACCAGTTAGAATTTTATTTGATGGCAAAACTCAATATATTGAAAATACTATTCGTATGTACTTTTTCCAATAATATTCCCATCTGTGCCTGTATAAATTTTAGCAGAAAGGTCTTTCCCACAGAATATGGTGTTTACCAACCATTTATCATGCAAATAATCAGTTTCTGTAGAGGCAAGACCGACAATTTCATCATCTTCATCCAACTCATCCTCCGTGTCAACAGCATCAACTGATCTAATTCTACAACATTATGTATTGTACCTTTTATATTGAAACTGATGACAGATAGCACTTCTAGCAGGACATTTGGTTCTAGGGTGCTCAGTATAAAGGTGCATCCACACCAGGCCCATTGCCAGATGAGATGGCAAATCCAATCCGCTTTGTTAGAAATACTTCAGAGCTTCACACATGGGCAGGCAGTCAGCCTTGAAAATGTATGACGAGGAAGACATTCTAGTCACTTCAGCTGATTTATTAATCATTTTAAGTACTAAGTATTGTAAACCTCAAAAGCACAGCTTTTGGGTACACCCAAGTCTTCAGTCAAAAGAGATCTGGAGGAAGTGATTTGATGAAGGACTTGATATTGGACTATGTAAATCTGTACAGATGTGGGGGACGATTCAGACACTTTTTCCGAATGTCAAGAACTTACTTTGAAACTCTGCTCATCAAAATTGCTAACACCCAAAAAGACCGCGAGTTCCATAAGGGCATTGTGTCGTTTGTTACAATCTTTATATTCACCGAGTAGACAATATCATAAAACAGGACAACTGTGATATAGTGCGATATAGATCAATCAAGTTAGTAACTTGCTCGTTTGACCACTCCATAGCATAAACAAAACAACACTGATCACGGACTTATACTGAAACCATGAGTCACATCCACACTATGCTCTTCAGCTCTGCTTTCCTTGATGGAGACCGACATCAGTCAGTTTCCATTTGGCAAGCCCAACCTGCACGTCGCCATATATTTCACATTGCCAAGTGGCACTGCTGATTGGCATAGTGTGGATGCACCTTAACACCCACAGCAAAAACATGATTTTATAGTTTGACTTATCTTCTTATCTTGAGCAACAGTATGGAGATCTGTAACATAATCGTTTACTGACTCGCCCTCTTGTTGGACTCTAGTATGGAACCGTGCTCTTCAAAGATTATTTTTTTGATGGGAATAAAATAGCTGTCAAACTTCTGAAGGACTGTATCAAACTTCTTTAGATCGGCTGATGATAGCTTGAATGATAGAAAAATAGTTTCAGCCTGAGGGTCTAACAAATAAATCAAAGAATTTACCTGATCTTCTTCTTCCTCCTTCATAGTACTTTAAGCACGCCTGAAATGCATAAAACAATCTTTCCGCAATTTGCATACCAATGTTGATTTTAAATCAAAAGGGTCTGGAGCCGGTATTTGATACAAAGGAGCTGACATATTGTTCACCTTAATCATAACATAAATACAGCACAATATCCAACCGCTGCCACCATATGATATTATGGCAAGAGTTGTTAATAATATAATCTTAATAATACTGTATCACAGCTAATAATATAGAAGTCCATCTCAGTATAAGGTGGAATGCATTCTGTTAAACTAGTTGTAGACATAGGATATTACAACACATCGGCCATAGATAACAAGTACTCTGACACACTACTTGGTCCTGGATAGAGCGCGTAGTTCCTCACATAATCACAGGACACTATCATCATAATTATGGTTTAGAATGAAACTCATGTCCACAAATCAAAAGAATAATCTAATTTGTTGTCTATTATTCAATCCCAAGTTGGTATAATTTTTTAAAAGGGAACTTTTAAGTTTTATTGGTATCATAGCTCAAGTTTAAATTGATGAACCCACGCAACAGAAGTATTCTGGTTTAATCTCTAGACATCACCGGGCTTATACAATGCTATTTACAAAAGTATTGTTTTATAATATGAAAACTAAATATGTTTATCAAAACATAAAACAAAGATTAAGAGTTAAAACTAAAATAAAGGTTTCAACGTACAGTAACGTACTGTAGATAGCCTACTTAGTAGTATGTTTTATCCATCCATCCCCACTTGCATTAAATATTTTTTTAAATCACACTAAGTAAAACTAGGTTATGACAAACATTTTATATTAAGATTAAAACCATAGATTATGGGCTCTAGTTTTAAATAATGAGGTTTGTGTACTTTCAATATTCTTTGAGATTTACCTACTTTGGTTGGTTATGTGCTTTTGGTCTAAAAGTTTTTTGTCAGCCTGGACTAGTGTAGAGCTGAAGGGTTATAGGTTACCTGAACTGATTCAGTTTCCTCAAGACTGTATTCATTTACATAGATTTGTGTAAATGGACTCAAAGTTAATAATAATAACAACAACTTCATGAAAATATATGATCATCAAAAGGGTCTCAGGTTCGATTCCCAGTATGGTCAAAAAATTATCATTAGTATAATGTGGGTTTACCCTTTCACAGTGATGACTTAATGGCCGGGGACTGGATGTTGTGCCTGTCCTTGTGTGTGTGTGTGTGTGTGTATGTGTGTGTGTATATATATATAAATCATGAATGATACATATTATCTGATGACAGCATATCCGTTTTATCTTGCAGGATCATGGAGTATCACGCACATGATCACAGTAAAGTTACAAATCATTGGCAATGAAAGTTATTTGGGCAATTTTATGATGAGTTTTGTTTATATACAATATTTATTAAAATGCTCAAAATTTATAAAGCTTGATGTCATTCGATTCTATGTAGACACACTTGTGTTTTTATTGAAGTGAATAAAATATATAAATATTATACCATAACAAAGAAAAATAAAGTCTAAATTGGGACAGATAAAGATCATATAATAGCTGACTATGATAATCATGAAGCAATGAAAATATTATAGAAAGGTAAACAATAAATCTTATTTTAGAGTTAAAAGTTTGCCAACTACAGTTTACAAATGGTTCCAAAACAAAAAATAGAATGTTAAAACTGTTTGTGGTGTGCAAAGATTCAAAATGTTGAGGATGCAGGTCGAATCTCCTTTCCGTTGACTCTGACACCCATAATAACATTCATATCCTCAAAACTTTACAAAGGAAGACGAAAACTCTTCTATATTTTGAAAAGATGTGAAATATTTTTCTAAATATGACATACCATATTTCAATATATATTAACTTTAAGAATAAATATTAAATTTATTTGAACAATGACTTATGATTATACTAAAACTATCAACAATGAATTTTCAGAAGAAATTTTAATTCAATTTTTTTTCCATATCTTATTCAATCATTATTTATTATTCATAGTGGCTAATACTGTGTAAGTACACTCCATTCATCCTGAAAGGAAGCCGTTCGAGGTGTTACACTATTGCCCTAGCTTATATATATCCTGCACCATAGTGGAACCATGCAAAGCTAGCTTGCTACAGTCTGATTTTAATAAGAAGCCTGTTATGTGAAAACTGGAAACTCATATTGCTACAAAGGGGGAAACAAATATAAAGATTGTATTTATATTCTCAGTGAGAGTTAAATTATACAGACCATAATCCATAATGAAGTATTATAGAAAGCTTTTTATAACGTATTCGATAGACTTTAAAAATCAATAAATGAAATGAGAAATATTTCTAAAATACTAAATTTTAGTGAATTTAGTGAAATCAAGGTTTATCTTCCATGATAAAGTTTACAAAGTTAGAAATAAATTTTAAATCTATTTTTTTTAACTCTATCTTTTACTTTGTCTTACATGTTTACTCTTAGCTTGACAAACTTTAAAAAGTGATCTTCACACTCTTCCAAAATAAATTCAAAACTTGGTTGAGCAACCTTAAAAGATCTGTTTACTTAAAGGCAGTATATTATTAGGTACCTATCTTATAATATGAACCAATATGTAAATCGTCATGTATCAAGTTATGTGAATCGGTCTTGGAACAGATATATATTTGTAGTGATGATACATGAAACAATTCTTGCTGTTACGTACCAGAAAGTCCTTTGTCTATGTTATCCTTTTTGCAGTAATTATTAAATGTCTTCGACAAATGCATATATTATTGAAATGGATGCCTGTCCTTTTAAATACATAATATACATACTACTATGGCATACAATTATTACAGTACACTATTCCTGAATACGGCTATATAAAATATTTTAAAGATTAAATAAAAATAAAAAAATACTATCAGTTAGAAGTTCATTTTATTACTTCTACTACATTATGTGATGCCCTAGCTTTTATTATAGAAATAAAAAAATTACAAAGGGAGTTTTCCAAAAACTTCAAGGCAAATTAACAATGCCCAATTCATCACAATGTATTTTAGAAAACTCTATACAATTAAATATTGTATTTATAACACAGTCAAGTATAATGTCAATTAAATGAAATAATTATTAATCTACCTTGACTTATATTTACATACACAAATAGAAAATAAACACAGTTTGTATGTCATTAAAATGTAAAATTATAAAATATTATAAAAAAAAGTCTAATTACACTAAAAATAAAGTTTGGGATACTTTATAAGTGAAAATACTGATAGTGCAAAATATAATTTCCCTTTACTAGTAAGAATAAAATTTATAAAATATATTTTGTAATATAATAAATAATTCTACCCATTATGATATCATAATAAGCATATCATATGAAAATGAAAATATTATCCATTATGGTTCTCACATTAGGATGTTGTAATCAATTTAAATATAGCAATATAATCAGAAAATCTTATTTGTATATTATTGTATTTGTCAAGCATATTTCCATCAGTTTGTTGCAACTTAAAGAGATAATGTGTAGCAGTGTTTTGTCTTATCCCTATGATATACATAATTAATTCATAAATCAACATTTTGCCCTACTTATTTACTTTCTTATACATAGAAAAAGTATTGTAATCGATAAAATATTTAACTTAGTGTCTCCAAACCTAAATATGTGGATTGACAATTATTTCTGTCTCCAAAATGGTTTGATGGATTTTGTTCACACTTGATATGTAGATGTTGTATGGCTATATTTGGGGATTATTTATTTTATTTTGAACCTGTTAACACTTAAATCAAGAGTAGTTTATTGATGAGTAATTTATGAAAATACCAAAATTTTCGAAAATGGCTCTTACAATTTTGTTTAAAATGTATATCTCGGGAGTGTTTTACATGATAAATATAGGTGTAAACTTGTTTTTTGGTGAAAAATTTGTTCAAGGGTAGTTTTCTAATGACACATATATTCAAACAATTTAAAAATATCTCTAATGATAGAGTTAGAAATCAATACCTGGTTAATTTTGTTTACAATATCAATAATTTTATAGAGATGTTTATTGATAAAAAAAAATTTAATAATTATTAATTTTGGAAAAAGAATATAAAAGTTTTTTTTAAAATTAATTTTAACGCTTGTGTTCAAAAATGATTTTAGGACTGTTTAACATGATATTAAAAATCATTTTTTGTTTATGCTATTAATTAGGACAATAACAACTTTTAAAAATTTGAAATTTTTTAATAATAGGCTTAGGTATTTAGTACATGATGAATAAGAAATTATTTAATTTTTACAAATATAAATAATTTGGACAGTTTGATTTAAAGTTATGTGTGAAAAGTGTTTATTGTGTTTAAGCTATGTTATTATTATTATTATTATTAGCACCGCATCTTACTACCTGTTCGGATTGTACGCACTTACTCTAATGTGTAATGTTAGGGTGATTGTGAGATGAAATGGAGGACCTACAGTTTAACGTGGAATCCGAACCACCGTGGAGGCCTGGCATTCCCCACATTCATTTAATCTATGTTCGTTTTACTGAGGAATCTTATCTAAAGATAGTTTACTGAAAACCTATTTTTGAAAATTTTGTTCCAAGCAATAATAAACTATAAGCGAAAGTTTGTAGAGTTGTGTCAAACCATTAATGGAAGAGATAATTATATCCTAAATGCTCATATTACAAACTTTGTACTTTTTAACTGATAAATGATTTTTGGTATCGCTATAGTTAATACATGGGAGCAGTGAATCTAAATGTGTTTATTAGAATTTAGTAAGTTCTCATGTCTAGAATACTAAAAATAAATTGTGATGAGAAATTTTTTATGACTTTGGAAAATTGTCATACATATAGCTTTTCTCTGAATACTAATCCCTGATAAAATGCATAAGCTACCATATTATTTGGTGATAAACTTTCTTAGCTTGTGAGGAACACCTGTATACCCGATATACAGTAATACAAATAAGTTAGTCTGTTTGTCACAAAATTAAAATTAAGATTACTTAATTTAATAATGATGTTTCCCAATTGAATATACTATTAAGTATATAATTCAGTATGGGTATACTTTGTTATAGAGCTGTTACCATTTAGACTTTTCCATACATTTTAAATTCCTTTCTGAACTGTTTTAACTTGCTCTATTGTTGGTATTCAATATCTATTAATTGCAAAATAGATATGGTACTCTTCAAAACTAGATGATCCGATACATTAGAACATGGTACAATATATCTATGTGATAATTTTTAAAAGTGTTAAAAAGTTCAATAAATCATAGATATACTCTGGTTAACTTTATATATTCAATTAATTTTCTCTGGAACATCTTAATGTATTCATGCCTGTCAGTGTGATTAGTTTTTTTGTTCCTAAGATACCCCTGCCCCATTGTAAGACTGTGATATATTCAGGAATAAATGAGAAAAAAAAAAGTTTAAAATAATATGGTAACTTTAACTAGTATACATCAAGGATGTTATTAATTTTTTTTAATTAATATAATTTTCTTACATATGAGCACATCCGATAGCTAGAACAATTTAATTGATAAAGTCCAGTGATCTGCAGAGGCTACTGTTGATATAGGTATATTATCAATATCTATAAAATAACACTAACAATACAGGAAAATGTACATTCATAATAGTATCAAGATAAATATAAATGTGTTGGTTTTGATTTTAACAAATATTAGTATTTTATTTTTATTTATATCTTCGTGGGTCACAAATTATCTTAAGAATGCTAGAATAAACTAAATGCTGGAATTTAGAAAATTTTGTACATAAAATATAGTGCACTATATAAATGGAAAGAGTCAAATTTGGGACATTTATAAAAGTCATCAACTAAAAATGCTTTGAGATCTTAGCTCTAGCTAGGGACAGTGATAAGTGCAAGAAATATTTTTAAAAGTTGTACAGCCCTATTTTAAGATGATCATATCATCATTAAGAATGGTACTTTGTTAAACATATATCCACTATATTGGTTTGATGATAAAAAGGGTATCAAAGAATAAATCTTTAAATGATGTTTAGATCTTAATAACATTTTATAATATAAAAAATCTGTAATTTTTAAATAGAATTTATTTATTATAAAAATATAATTATTTTAGTGATTATTTTATTTTCACTAAAATCACTAATTTAAATTAGTATGTAGAATTGTTTGTAAATGAAGATAAATTGCACTACCACTAAAAGCACCTAGTGAGGGAGCATCCCACCAAAAGCAAAATCCCCGACTTTGAGGGAATCCAACAACCACAAACAGACAAAATGTCAAGTATATAAATTTATAGCTAGTTTTCTCACTCAGAGCTCCAAATATACATTTACGACTCGTATTTCCACACAACCACTTATATAACAGTCTTGAGCATCCTGTACACTTCAACTGGGTCTTGCCAGCTAACACTGTAGATTTACTTGAAATAAGTGGAATTTGTTCACCCATGAACTAATTCCATTCAATTTGAGTAACATACATATTTATTTTTATATCTAATGTTACACATCAATGTTCTATACAGTAGTTGAAAGAGGAATTTGACCAACAGTATTAAAAAATTAAGTTACTGGTATAAATAATGATTTTACTTTAAAAACATAAATAGAAGATTAAAAAAAATACTTACACTAACAATTAAGTCTCAAGATATTCTTGGTAGTTTATAATAATATATTGAATTAAAGATCCTGATGAGGTAGTTATTTTAATTAGAAAAATTAGTGATTTTGACCAATATTATTAATTCCTTAAGCATCCCAAGTACCATGCTTAAGATATGGCATTAATAAATGTTATTTTTTATCATCTCATATTTGGTATTAATGAATTTGGTTTCATTTCTTTTATCATTTTCAAACCTTAAAATACAGTAAATAACACCTTTAGTGGTAAAAATAAGGTAAAATCTCTTACTTCTTTATGAGTTTATTTGGTATTTATAAAAGGAAAAAGCAGCAACAACTTGTTATAAATACAAAATACTGTATAATCAACAATCTGATTACCTAATGACTTCTTGCATTTCAAAACATCACTTTGTTGTAGTTATATAATTTCAATAAATATGTCATTCAGTAACTTTGCACAGTGCAGTAGCTGTGACATATAATTGGGAGATTTATTGTATATTCCATTCACCGTAGGAATTGACTTCTGAAAGGCCTTTTTCCCTACCATAAATCTATTATATAGTAGGATATTGGTAAGAAAAAAGACCTTTCAGAGAGTAATTCCCACCGTGAATGGAATATAGTTTAATACACAAGCTAAATGTTCATTTAAATATTATAAGCTAGTATTGTGTTTGAATGACCACACACTATTTTGTTAGAGATGCAAACAAAGTGTTATGATCATGCAGCCAAACGCACTAAGTAACCTCATTTAGCTTTAATGGTCTAAATGAAAACAAGAATAGTGACTTTAAAAGAATCAATTTCAGAATAAAAAAATCTTAACAGAGATAATGTTACATATTGCTAAAAATAATAAAAATAAAGTTGCTTGGGACACTTTAAATATAAAATTATGAATTTTCAGTTTAAAGTTTTGTGTTTCCTCCTAAGCAGGGCAGTATAAATGTTTTAATGGTAACTAAATTATTTTTAATGTGATACGGTTCCACCGCTTTGCTTATGATAATTTATCTGAAATATTTCCCAGCTTTGTGGTGTGGAGCGAAAAAGGATGACTATGGATCAACCAATTACCTGATTTGTTCACTTAAGCTAAGCATGATTATAGGATAGTACCAAATAATCTCACAATTGCTTGAATTAATAGCACCACAAACTCTAGCAAGACTGTATTTTTCTTTCTTTTAGTTTTATTTCACCTTCACATTTTGTTTTAACCTATAGCCTAATTGACCGAGAATATTAAGATACCCAATATAAAAAAAAGTCATGCATTTCATGCTAAACCCTTGTTTTTAAGTTTACAAGCTGGCATAATTTAGCGGCTGTCAAGGATTTTTAAGTTCATTTTAGAAACGGTAGTAATATTTGAGAGAAAATAAAACATATTCAATGTGTTCATCCAATTTTGTAAACAAATTAGAAGGTTTCTGGAACAAAAAAAAAAACTGTGGCACATTAGGTCATGAAAAGCTCACACAAGAACAAATAAGCCCTTCTCTGAATGTGGTAATTTTCAGAAAGAAATAAGACTAAACATACATTATGTTTTTTTTTAAATAGTAGGCATATTATTCCTTGCACAGAAAATCTGTATCTAAGGTTTTTGCTAATATAGCGCATGTGGGTATACATTTAACATATTCTTGAACTAAACCATCTAATACTATGCACTCACATAATACGCAATAATTATTCATGATAAAGATCCTTTATACTATGATATAATACGAGGTGTGTCCAGAAAGTAAAGATACATTGTGTCAATGCTGCTAGGGGGAATTTAAATGCTTGTGAATAGACTGGCATTGACCTTGATCCTTTTGGAATTACTTTCTCTTTGGTTTGGAAGTACGAGAGTAGTTTTTGTTCGAGTGAAATTATTAAAATGGCAGCGCCAATCTAAGATCCCGCCAAATGTAAAGTTTGTTCCATTATAAGTTTTTTGAACAAAGACAATAAACGCCCAGCAGAAATTCAAAAACAAATTTCTGATGTTTATGGTGACATTATGAATCGTCCAAATGTATCAAAATGACGCCATTAATTCTCGAGAGGAAGGACTAATGTTCACAACAACAAAAAGTAGTGGTAGGCCAGCTTTAATCACTGAAGACCTTCTTCAAAAAATTGAAAGAGAAATTCACTTAGGTCGCCATTTAACGATAAGAGTTGAATGACATTATTCATGGAGTATCTAAGACTATGATTCATGCATCTGTGACAGAAAAATTATATTACAAAAATTGTGCATGTGCTGAGTTCCCAAAAGGTTAAGAAATGACCACAAGAATAAACAGATGGGTTTCGCGCTCATGTTTCTCACATGTTACACAGAGGAAGGAGAAGAGTTTTTGGACCCTATTGTAACAGGGGATGAAACTTGGGTTTATCATCACACTCCTGAATTGAAGTAGTAGTCAATGTAATGGCACTAGATGCATTCACCCACAAACAAAAAATTCAAAGTCCAGACCTTGTGCCTAGCGATTATCACTTGGTTCTTCACCTGAAGAAACATCTGGGTGGGAAAATAATTGACGGTGATGATGAGGTTATAACGTAGTCCAAAGGATAAATGGTAGACTTTTATGACTTGGGGATACAGAAGTTGGTTCCCAGGTTTAATAAGTGTTTGGACAAAGATGGTGAATATGTGAAAAAATAAACTTATCCATTTGTAAGTAGTTTACAGTAATAGTTTAGTAAACATATTCATTTGTAAATGCTATAGTCTTTGTATCTTTACTTTCCGGACATGCCTTGTATAAAGTTAAAATTAGCCACAGGTCATTAATATCAATAAATGACTAATACCAAGCTAAAAAAGCTTTGAATTAATCAATAAATACTGGTAATGGGCCTAGCTATTAATATTGTTTTAATTTGATTACAAAAAATGTATTGGTGTTACCACTTTAAAGGGTTAGGACCAAACATTCTAAGGCCTCACAAATATCAAGTTGAACATGACAATTTAACAAACAAATTGACCAAATATGAACATTACAATTTAAATATCATTTTAAATTAAACATGTTTATGTTTGTGTCTCAATTCAATAACAGAATGTTATTTTGATTTAATCAGAAAAACCTTACTGAGAAATTTTGACTATTTGTGATCAGATTTGTAAGGTAAATTTGGTAAATTTTATTTTAGAGGCTTTTCTTAGTAATTGCTAGTAAAATATGGAAGGAGGGGAGATAAATAGTTGTTTATTATAGTGTACAATCAATAACAAATATCATCCTATCACTCAGTCACAAATAAAGAGGTTAACATTAGATGTTTGTATAATACTTAATGGTGTTTAAAATACAATGATACAATTTTATTTTAAAAAAAGTCACTATTAGTCAATTTGTCTATGGTTAAAACAATATGTGAAGATAAAATAAAAAAAAACTACTTTCAGACTAGATCAAAGAATGAGATGAATCAATGGATTTTGAAGATAATATCTAGTTATAATTAATGTATTTTGTACATTAGGCCTATATAAGAGAAGACAAACATTAATTAAGATTTAATTCTAGGAGTGCCCAAAACTTTGGAATGTCGTTGGTCAAATCTCTTTCACCTCGATTTAAGACACCCACTATAGCCTTCACAACTTTGAAACAATGTCAAGGAAGAAGAAAACTTCAATATAATATAGCATTTAAAATGTCTCACCAAATATATTATATAATTCAAAACATAATAATTTTTATAACAACTACTAAATGGTATTTTAACTTTGGCTAGTGATTTAATAAGATATCTAATGTTATTATAAATATGTTGGCATAAAATAGAGTATGCCTTTTTTTTAAATGTATATAACATTTTATCTTTACCTAAATGCATTTAGAGACAATTTAAAAATTAAAAAAAGTTTTATGTGATGATAAAAACCATAACTTCAACTTCACTTTGCATGGTTAAAGGTTCACTTCTACTCATCTTCACAATTACAAAGTGACGTTTGTACCCCCATACTAACTGCTAAAACTGATGGGGAGAAATATTTTCTTATCTTATGTAGTAAAACTAAATTTCAAATGTTATTATCAATCCCAGCCATGATTGAATACAAGTTAAGGTTTAGTTTACAAGTGTATATTGTTATGACTTAAAATTTTACTCAGAAAAATAACTTTATAACACAATAGGTTAAGAAAATTTTGAGGTATCTATAGTAAATCAAGGTGAGTGGAATGAGCTACATGCTATGTTCATTATAAAAAACATTTATACCAGCACTCAGAAATCCACTGACCCTCTCAAGGATATATAACTTCAAAACCACAAGGATGTCTTTTTATGAAGAAAAATTTATTTTTAGAATACAGGGAAGAAGTAGGCCCCTACTCATCAGTACCCCAACATCATTTAACAGCACTTGGTGAAATGATATATATGGATTAATAGTGGACCAGAAATATAAATATTTTCCCTAAACTATGATTGAGCTTTCATACCAATGTGAAAGATATCAATGTATTTCAGGAAGATCTCTTAGAACGCCAAGAAAATAAATTTGAACAAAATTCTTTGGAAAAGTTTTGAGCTTCATTTCTTGAAAATCATAAAAAGCTGTGTGTTTTTAAATGTATTTTTTTAGGCTGGGTAATGTGTGTTGTTTTAGTCCAACTGAAAACAATCAATCATTATGAGCTGTACTGTTTTTACTAAACTTGATTATTCACACACCCATTGTTTTATCAAGGAAAACCATATAAGTATAAATTGTATAAATCATCTAAATCATGTTGATTTATTTTAATTAAACTACCTCACTCAGTTGGTATTTAACTTATTTATAGTTGGTTAAAAATGATGTTTTTATTTGGGTACAATTACACATATAATTGAATTAAAAAATATGTTTTAAATATATTCATTTTTGTATTTAATGTCTTCAAATAATCATTTTATAGTTCAATTTTCTTTTTTTAATTCGCTAAGTACTTAAAAGATTGTTCAGACAAGTACTAAACAAACACCCATTTCCTACTAGGCTTTATTTTAAATTGTGTCCAAATTAGGGACACAGAAACAAAGGTTGGCAGTCATGGCACTAAGTAATGTGTCCGCTTGAATAATAGTAGCTGGCAAGACCCTGTAACCAGATAGCCATATTTGGCACATTAAGTATTAACAAGAAAAAACAACAACTGTTTACTATCCTCGCTTGAACTTGAGGACAAGCATACTGATGGTGAGGAATATAATAATCCAGAGTAGAGTTGCGATAAATCCATTATAGACATCAGGTTCTACAATAGTCCATCCTCGAGTCAACATGGATCGCAGGGATGTAGTAGCCAACGTCAGTGGTAAACCAAGACTAATGTAGCGTAGAACACATGGCATACCCTCAACGGGCCAAATAACACCTGGGGATTAATAACATTTAGTTTAAGATAGTGGTATGTTATTTCAAATTTTACTTAAAAGAGGTTTAAAAATCTATAAAAATATTTTCTATATAGTACTTGTTTTCCCTGAAAGGTAGCAAGCTTGGCTTGTATTGTTTTAATAGGGCGTAGCTTTTAAAATAGGTCCATAATATGTATAGTCTGTTAAGATAAGAAAGCTACCATTCAGGGTAGACAAGCGTTTACAGTGCTCATCGTCACATACTGATATAATTTTGTCATTTTGTGATATAAAAAAAAAGTGTACATATATATAAACTTTTATCTTTAATTTATTTACCTATATCTCTTTATTTAATAATAATTACTTTTATTTGTGAGAATAAATGATAAGGGAAAGTGGAAGCAGACACCATGATGAAACAAGTGTAGGAGAAGAACAAAGCATTCAAAATAAGTTTTAAGAATAGGAATTAGTAATCAAAGGAAGAGTATAGAGAGAAGAAGAGAAGGGCAAAGTGAGTGATACAGGAAGCGAGGAAGGTTTGGATGCAAAATTGGACAGTGACGCTGGATAGGGATGTAAAAGGAAGTAAAAAGCTGCTAGGTAAATAGGCGGATAAGAAACAACAGGAGGGAGAAAAAACAAGAAGTTATAATGAGAGATGAAGACAAGAGAAGAAGAGAAGGAATTACGGAAGGGATGTTGTGAGGAGATGTTAAACCTACAAGAGAAGGAGGATGAGAGTGAAGTAGAGGGGGATGAAGAATTAGC
Organism: Timema californicum; assembly: GCA_902141385.1. NCBI lineage: Eukaryota > Metazoa > Arthropoda > Insecta > Phasmatodea > Timematidae > Timema > Timema californicum. The sequence goes on along the minus strand of CABFOW010007511.1, from coordinate 557 downwards.
AGAAGAGGAGGGAGTGAGTTCCACATGGAAAGATGTGGAGGATGCATATAAAGGATGAAACATGGAAAAGCACCAGTTGGGGACAAACTAACTGAGGAAGGAGAAGAGTGTACTGGAATAAGGGAATTAAAATACCGATTTTCAAGAAAAGAGACAGGAAGAGGTGTACAAATTATAAGGGAATAACGCTAATTTGCCATGGCACAAAAATATATGAGAATATACTTGAAAAGAAAATAAGAAAGAAAAGTGTAGAGATAAAGAGCATGGATTTAGGAAACAGAGATCTATATTATATGATAGCTGATGGAAAGAAGGAACTTGGTATTGGTAATTTTGAATGTGAATAAGGTATATGATAATGTGGATATAATTGATGTACGGAGAAAGCAATGAAATAGGCTGCAATAGAAAAAGGGGTTAAATGAAAGTTAAGAGTATATATGAAGATAACATGAGTTGTGTTAAGATTGAAAAAAAGTGGAGGGAGGGTTTTCAAATGAATAAATGAAGTTAATCAGGGGAGTGCTCTACCATAATAATAATCATAATCATAA
>CABFOW010007510.1:0-23468 GCA_902141385.1 Timema californicum | reverse complement strand
ATGTATACTACTCATTACGGTGTCATACTATCATGTATACTACTCATTACGGTGTCATACTATCATGTATACTACTCATTACTGTGTCATACTATCATGTATACTACTCATTACTGTGTCATACTATCATGCGTACTACTCATTACTGTGTCATACTATCATGTATACTACTCATTACTGTGTCATACTATCATGCGTACTACTCATTACATATGCTACGAGGTTTGAGCAAATCTTTCCATTTTTAAACAATGGACTGAGAAAGTCCGTGCGGAGCTCTGTACCATTTATTTTTAAAAACTGCGGGTGCCCGTGAGTTTTTTTCTAGCATCATTAGTTTTTTTTACCAGGAACTTTAGCAAAAACAAGCAGTTATGTCAAGCAGTTTTGTCGTTTTTATTATATGACCCATTTAATTTGCATGGCACATGGCAGTATATCCAATCTAAATCCAACTTTTTAAATAGTTGCTATTAATTTTTTTCACAAAATCGTGACATAGGATCGATCTAATTATGCATATCCAGACTGACACACCACGTTTTAATCTACCATTTTAATTACTTTTTACATCGATCCACACGCCCATTTTTATCTGCGTAGAACGATGAATAATAGTTTAAATATGCAGTGATATTTTTTAAAACTAGTTCTCCTCTTTTATGATACAAATTTACTTTAACTAGAATAATTTCATATGCAAACTGAGACTTAACTATAGCTTCTGTCATGTTGATATACGTTCAAGCATACTGCCAGCCTACTTTATATTATACTTATCTAAAAAATATTGATACTAGAAGATACCTATGGCCTTCAATTGCTAGCCCATGTTTAAGTGATATGTTACTAACATATTAACATGACAATTCTTAGTAAACGTATGATTGATGTAAGAAATCTAAGGTAAATAATGCGTTGAAAACATGGGACAAACATACTTCGACAGCAAAATGTTGCAATCCACCAATGTTGATGGGCCCTTCCTCCACCGCTGCCAGGTTGCAGCCTCCAACACACAAGTCACTTGTAGGGCAAACCATACCACAGGTCAAACCGAGAGGGTTGTCGGAGAGAATAGCTTTGGCTGCTCCGTAGTAGTTCTGAAGAATAAATACTAAACAAAATCACATTATGAACAGTATGGAGGGAGTAAACCACATTTTACACATATATTCCCATATATATATATATATATATATGAAGTTCGTAAACTCATATCCCTAATTAAACTTATATATATTGTTTGAACCAAAACTAATACAAAATCCCTTACACTTACATCCGGACTATGCTAATACCATTAAATTTTAATCAAAGTTACGGCGCACAGCGCCGGGAGAGCAGATACGTCGAGCATGCGTGTACAACAAGTTGCATAGGAGTTGGGCGCACGGCACTGCACATGTAATAAGGGCAAGCACTTTCTGTGATGTAGGACCATTAAAGATTACCCTTAGTACGTATTCACATTTCTAGATAGACTGGTGTGTTGTTTACTATTAATTGCGGTATGTTCTGCTGCCATTCTTCAAGGTGTTGAGGTGTGTAGGGCCACGTGCCTAGCTCTTATGCAACCTGTTGTACACGCATGCTTCAACAGCTTTCCTCTCCATCCCTGTATGCCGACAATTTGAACACAATTTAATGGTATAAGTATAGTTTGCTAGGTGCAAGTGTATGAGGATGTTGTACTACTTTTGGTTCAAACAAACTATGTGTGGAGTATGGGCCTTTTTAGGTATATATAGATATATATAAATATACAGCTGCATATACATTTCTAGGTATATATAGGTGTGTATGAGCTTTAGGGTGGGATGCACTTTTTTAAAATTCAATATCTAATAACGATAGAAACTTGCCTTTTACTAATGTAATGAACTGACTAAAACATCAAAGCAACCAGAAAAGTTTTTGAGGGGCCGCAAACGGGTTGAAGTTTACTTTAATACATCTATACTTCATTTCTATTTTTTGTTACATCTCTGAAGACAATATTTGTTTGAATAAAACATTCTAATAAAGATAAAAATAAACGTTTAACTATGGTTGTCAATTGACAAAAACATCCAATCAAACATATTATGTTTCGAGGTGCCACAAACAGGTTGAAATTCTTACTGTTTTTGCTTTTTGCACATCTTTACAATTTTTGAAATTTTTAGTTATTAATTTATTTTTACTTCAACATTTAACTGTGATATTCTTCGTTCCATCAATATCAGACAGAACGTGACAAGTAATAGCATAGCTGAGGTTAGCCTATAGTGTGACCTTGAACAAGATGTTTCAAACGCCACTTAGTAGGCAGGGAGGCGTAACTCCAAGCTCCGCTCCAGTTGGTTGCTTTCTGAGCTTCATGCTGTGATGTGGTACTACAAATCCAATGTGAAACAATATCATTTGAGTTGATTTTCATCTAGTTTTTCTTTTTATGTTATATACTATAGTTTCTTATTATTAATTTATTACTAAGTGGGTGGGTATTTATTACTGTGTTTGGGTTATACGCTGTAGAGACAATAGTGTTATTTTCTTTTGTGTATATCTTGTAACAGTAAAGTAAAAACGGTAATGTTAAAAACCGTACAGACTCGGCCAGTGCACGATGCTCCATTTTTGGCTATCCAAAAGACCTTAGTAAAATATTACTCCCGACCTATTAAGAAGTAATGATGTGTTATCTTAATATAAGGCATCAGCTATAAACAGAGTGCTTCTAAGGAACCTACCCTAAGTCAAATATCAAAAATATTGGTAGAAAGAATGTAGAAGTTGTGGTCAAGAGTTTCTATTCATTTCTATCCCACACTCGTATCTTGCAGATAATTAGAAAGTATTATGATAAATACATAAATATTTTAAGATCAAAAACATAAAAAGAACTAAAGCTTTTTAATCAAATTTGATATTGTTTAAGAATGAGAGTAAACATCTTTTTGATATATCTGCTTGTAAATGTATATATTTTGCGCTTTGTAAACGTGAGAAAGAAAAGAAGGTTTCGAATTTAGAGCAAACATTTTTAAAAGACCAAAGAACAACCTAAAAAATGGTTATGAGTGCAGTTGATTTTGCAGTATCTAGAAATTTAGCATTGGAAGAAAAAGAATACTCATAGTATTGGAGAGATAAATAAATTATAAAGGACAAACATACTAAAAAAGAATGGAATTGATGTAAAATGTGTCGTATGTGAGAAAGATAAAGAATATGAATAATACATGAAATTAGAGTCAAATGATGTTGTAGCTTCAACATCTTATCAGATGAACTGGTGTTTCTAATAGAACTGCTGCGTCAATTGCAAGTGCAATTAGGATAGTGGCCTCATTAGCGAAGAGGACAAATGTAAAATAATTGATAGCATGAATATTAGAAGAAAAAGGTCAAAGAATCGAAAAAACAGCACAGAAGGCCATAGTGAAAGCACTACAACAACAACTAACAAAGGACTTTATCTTTATGGAAGACGAGACAAAACTATAGTAGAGTAAAATATAGGGAGCAAATATTACAGGAAAACCGTTGCAGAAGAACATGTGTCACTTATTGAGGAGCCTGGATCGAAATATTTGGGACATGTGGCACCACGTTCTAGCACTGGGAAGGATATTAAGGATAGCGTTGTGTCGTTTTATAATGTTAATAACCACTCCCTAGACATCACTACTGTATGATGCAATGGAACTATGACTAGCACTGGAAATACTAATGGTGTCATCTCTTTACTCTAAAAAAAGTGTGGAAAACCGCTACAAATAATGATTTTCTCTTTCATGGAAATGAACTGCCCTTATGTCACCTCTTTTGTTTCCTGGATGTAAAAAAAGAACCAAATGAGTTTGGTGGCAAAATAGGCAATAAATTTGAGAACTCACAAGAACTCCCAGTAATTGAATTCAGACCAATTGAAAATAGCCAGCCTCTCTTGGAGGCTATGGTTGACTTGATCACAGACCAAAAATATTTATTGAAAATGTGTCATGCAGTCTCTAGTGGTATGTGCTCTTATGATCTATCTCAAAGGAAACCAGGTAAGCTTGAACATTCAAGGTGGCTGACAATAGCAAATTGTCTACTTCGTTGGTATGTGGAGACAGAAAGTCCACCAGAAAATCTTTATACGATGGAAGAATACATTATTAAGGTATATGCACCTGTTTGGTTCAACACAAAGCTGAAAACTTTATGTATTCATGGTTCAAAGCACTTATGGAGACTTTTAAAGTATTCTCGTAACCTCTCAGAGCACCTTCGGAATGAACGCAAATATGTAAGAGAGCTGGGCCTACATCGAAACTTAAATAAAGCCAGGACGAAACACAAAGGAGGAATAAGAAAATTTGTTATTTCAGCTATAAACTTTAAGGCCGAAGACCATTTTGATATGATCACTTGGTATGACATAAAATTAACAGAGCTAACAATGACCAAGCACAGAAGTGAGGAGGAATTCAAACTGTTTATAACAAGTACAGCCCAAGCTAATGACGACCTTCCATCAGTAGACTTTCCCCTTTATCCGTGTTATACGCAATCCGTTGAAAGTATGGTGAAATTAGTTACTGAATCATCATTGGCCGTATGTGAGGCTTCACAAAGATGGGGTTTTAAAAGTGAAAATAGAATCGCAGAAATTGTTGCCAATATTTGAAACTAAGGAACAGTTCAATATAATAGAAAAGTGACAATGTAATTCTTTAACAAAAAAGGTTAATGATATTTTTTCATATTCTGTTGAATATTTTTAATATTATATACTTGTTACTTATATACAGTGACAAATTTTATCCTGTAGTGAATGTATGTTGCTTTTATAACACATATATACCCACAAGAAAAATATTTATATCTGTTTTGGGTAGTATTATTGTATTCATAGAAATTCCATAAAAATCACAAAAAATTGATATATTAACAAATATATTGCACTCAAATAAATATCTTCTTGGAAAACTTTCAACGGTTTAAATGAAAAATATGCTTTTATATTTGTCAACAATATTATTTAAAATAGTTTAAAATAAAAATTATAGTTAAAAAACGGTTTTTGAAAATTTTGTGTCATTACTTAAAAGTTCATTTTTTAAGGATCTTGTGGCACCTAAAACATTTTCATAGAGCTTCAAAATTTTGCAGTATTATAACTGATCCTAAAAGGCAACTTTTGCGCCCTATTAGAAAACTTAATTTAAAAAAAAAGAAGTGTTCTAACCCCTGTTTTCATTCCAACCTAACGAGAGTGTTTACCTTGTTTGCGATGCTTGTGATGAAGCTTTTTATGTCCAGTTGTGTTGGACAGGACTTCTGACAAGGGGCATCTGCGCACTTGAGACAACGAGCAGCTTCCCTCAATGCTCCACGCTCACTCAAAGTTGTGTGCTTTACATCGTCGAAATTATTCTCTAATGGCAAGCACATCTTTAAAAAGAAAGAGGGTAAACTAGTTTTGCCTTTATTGCTTGGTTACAGGGATTATTGAATTTTATTTTAGATTTTACAAATAAAGTTTAGTTCACTCCTGGTCAAATATCACTGGTACAAACTTTCATCTAATACCACATTTAAATATTTCAGTTCAGTTTATGAATAATAAATATTTTTTAATATTTAAAAAATTGTAATACACCCAGTGTAGGCATGCTTACAGCTAGAGGTACAGCTAAGACAAAGTAAAACACAGTATCTGCACAATCAAACAGATATAATTTTATTATTTGTGTATACTATAAGGGACTGGTGTAAAATATATTCAGAATTTTAATGTTATTAAAATATCACGTTTGCATTGGTGTAAGTATCAGATACCTGTAGTATATTGTCATGTGGACTTATTCAAATAAAGCTTGGTTCAATATTTGAAATTTTCAACATTTTATTTCAGAAAACAATTATATACATTAAAACTAAAGAAAAGTAAAGATGCCCAACTCTTACAAATAATAAGAAAAAAAATTCTAATATCTATAACTATATATAGTAAGTGACCTGGCGGTCTAGGGGTAAGGCGTCAGACTTCTATGCTGGCGGCCGGGGTTCAATCCCCGGTCCCGGCATAAATTTATCTGATTACCNGCCGGGGTTCAATCCCCGGTCCCGGCATAAATTTATCTGATTACCAAACCCTTCCTTCACCTCTGAAAAGACATCTTGTGAATGTGGGGAATGCCAGGCCTCCACCGTGGTTCAGATTCCACGTAAAACTGTAAGTCCTCCATTTCATGTCACAATCACCCTACCATTACACATTAGCGTAAGTGCGTATAACCCGAACGGGTAGTAAGACGCGGTGATAATAATAATAATAATATAACTATATATAATTCTGTTTTAAATCACAACCTGTGATGGATTTCACATTATGAGAGTTGTTAAAATGTTTTTGCTAGCATTATAAAATATGTGAAATTACTAGCACAGCCTGCCTATCTTGATAAGATAACAGAAAGTTGTACCTCACCTATACCAATTGATAGCAAGACTCTAGGTTAGTGATGGGTGTTCTATAGTGAAGCCATACTATCTTGGCTGATGGAATTTGAACATGTACTGTAAACTACCATAATTTGTCAAGCTTACTTTTCACGCTAGCCTTCTGCAACCCTTGGTATGACAAAACGAGGCACTATGGTCCAAATTGTTCTAAGGACGCTGAGTCATTAATAAATACAATACTATAAATGGTTACATTAAAAGTAAAGTTGAAAGATTCTTTGTTTCAGATGCATGTATTAGGTTTAGATCTCAGCAAAAAGAAAGGATGATACCAGAATTAAAAGATGCTTAAAATGATAAACACTGACTAGCAGAAAAACATGTTCCGGATTTTCAGCTTTACAGCGTTCTTGTAACTGACAATCCTGTTTTGATAATTAAAACACCCAATCAAACTCCACCAAAGTAGATATAAATGTATATATTATTCAAAATAACAAAACTATATTACATTATAAAATAACTGATTCAGCGAAGTGTTCATTATTCATGTGAAACCGACTCTTAAATATTATGCTACTTGATGCCAATAGTTGTAAAGTTCTCTGTCAGCACTTGTTTCCCAACTGACTAACTTCACCGTTCATAGAACGAAAAGTCCAGCAAAATTATATTTTCTGGTCACTCTATGACAGTACCTGTTATATATATTGGAAACCATTTTGAAAAAAACCACCCTCAGTAGACCCGACCTGGATTCGAGCCATAATTTGCCCATTTTCAGCAGGCCTCTCTAAAATGAGGGTGACGCCTTAGACCATTCTGCAATTTAGCGGGTTAAATTCGAACTATTTATCAAGTTGTTTTTAAAGACACACCCTTGATGGATATTAAAACACTGAACATTTTACCAATATACTGAACACATTCATATAATCTTAACATACATTAGAATAAACTGATATCTCCAGTTATTAATGTATTTGGATGTTAAAAGAAATGATATCTCCAGTTATTAATGTATTTGGATGCTAAAAGAAATGATATCTCCAGTTATTAATGTATTTGGATGCTAAAAGAAATTATATCTCCAGTTATTAATGTATTTGGATGCTAAAAGAAATAATATCTCCAGTTATTAATGTATTTGGATGCTAAAAGAAATGGTACTTTATAAACTGATATATCCAGTTAGTATTTTATTTTGATGTTAAAAGAAATATTACATTATAAACGCACTGTACATTCCCTTTGCCCATAAAGGTAGAAGTATTGCCTTTCACAATTACAATAAGTCTTCATATTATTAACTGCACCATAGTGTAACTCATCAAGGTAGGTCTGCAACTTTTCTTAGTAAACAGAGTGTACTGTACATACTTTCTCAAATATATTCTGTCTGGAAACATTTTTTTTTCAAAAATATTTTATCAGTAAAATACCGTTAATATTAAATCTAGAAATAAAGTTACAATTTCACCTCGAGGTGTGATCATATCAAACTTAAATATCAAATTTGTACGAAATCCATCAAATCATTTTGGCTGTGTGTCTATGTTTATATAAACATAACAAGTCAAAGAGGATGTAGGCCTATAGAATCATAAAACCCACTTTTTGAATTTTGTGTGTGTACGAATTTTACACTTCAAGCCAAACCTTATTCGAGTTTTATTTGAGTTAGAATTATTTATATCACTATTTGTACTACAAATAAATCAAGTTGTATCTCCTGAATATGCGCTTGGAATAAGATTAAAAACAGTAGTATAGTACCAGAAAGCATCAATTATACTTTACTAGTTATAAAGTTAATGCCTTATGCAAGGGTTAGTTGTTCAAAATGATGTGGAACGTAACAAGGTAAGTTCTTTGATAGAAAAGCTTGGATAATACAAAGTTTAAAAGGCTAACTTTCATTCTAATAATTAAATATAAATACGTATGCACATTTATAAGTAGTCAGTAGTCAGTCGAAATAATCTTATCATGCCTTATCCGTTCGTTAAGATTAATGTTTAAAGGTCAGGTATACTTATTTACTATATCGGCGCGTTTTTGCCTTCCATCTGAAGACATTGACATACTTTTCTCATTTATCTTTAAAATTAGGAAATCTACATTTATAATACTATTAGAAGTGATGTTATAGAAATAAAAGAGTTTATTATAATTTTTTATTCTTTGACAATGTTTTAGAGTGAAATTGTTCAAATGTAGGTCAAATGGTATGATGTCTTAAATAAGTAATTACTAGAGAGGCGTATAACCCGAACGGATAGTAAAACTCAGTGCTAAAAAAATGTGAGAGTAGTGGAACCTTTGAATTCGAGTCAAGTTTCAGTATTAGTTCGAATTGGACTAAAATTATTTTCTAAAATTCAAGTAGAGCCTATTAGGAATTTTTGATTTTATCTAGAAAATTTTGAGTTGAATTAATTTGATTTTCTTTCAAGATAGGTCTTCTATTCCATAGAAATCAAATTTATTTAATATTTACTTTTATATGACTAAAACATATCTTGCACAGTTGTATTAAATTTAGTTAAAATTCAAATTTATGAAATCATTGATTTTTTAGCAAAAATAATCATTATTTCAATTTGTATTTTTATTTATCACTTTCCACCATTTTTCTTAAATAGGTGGGACTGTTTTTTTTATGAAGGCGTCCGATTTTAAATTTTACTTAATGGTTCTCTATGGGTGTGATTCGTGATTTTTTACCTTACATAACGAAAACGGATTTAGGGTGTTAGAAAACATAGTGCTTAGGAAGATATTTGGTCCAAAAAGGTATGAGGTTACTTAGGAGTGTGGGAGGTTACATAATTATGAGTTACATAACCTGTACTCACCACGACATTGTTAGGATAATCAAGTCTCGTAGTTTACGGTGGGAAGGATATGCAGTGCGAATGGGAGATTCTAGAACCTTGTTAAGGGTACGGACTGGTCAACCCAATGGGAAGAGACCATTGGGAAGACCTAGATGCAGATGGGAGGTTAACATTAAAATGGACCTGAAAGAGATAGGGTGTAATGAGGTGGACTGGATAGAACACATTCAAGATAAGCCTAGGTGGCCTACTTTTGTAAGTGCGGAAGTGAACTTTTAAGTTCCTAATAACAAAGATTAAGTAAATAAACTTCTCGTAAATATAAGAATCATTGAATGTTTGGCTTAAGTTGAAAACTTTTTCCCAAAAATTGAGCCTGAGGGCTGAGTGGGTAAGCAAAAATTCGCAATGAATTATCAAAATCTACTAAATGAGCTACCCGAAAATAAACAATTTTTATCGGCAAGTAATACTTATTTTATACAACATATAGTAATAATTAAAGGTTAGGCCTACTTAAATTATTCAAGTAATAATTTTCCTTTGCATAAAATGTATTTATTTTATCTATTACCCTAATTCATGTTAACTTTTCTCAAATAATAAATCAAATGCTCGGCCTTAGCCAAAGGTTTGACATTTTCATGATTTCACCTAATCTAAAAATATTTATAAAGTTCCTCAAAACATATAATTTGTTTAAATACTGGAACTTGCTTGCAACTCCCACGTTCAAAATTATTTTCTTAAGTTTTACAGCAGTTGATATTAAATGTATGTGCAACAATTTATGCTAATAAACTTTCCCCCCTAAAGTAGGTCACGCATACAAAAATTACACGAAAGGGATCAAATACATCGGAAATGTCTAAGCCAATACGATTGTAAAAATAGCTAAATAATGTTTGATTTAGTCTTGTTGTACCATGGACCTCCATTCCTTCTGAGACTCGCTACCGAGTTGTTGGAAGCTTACTATAATCAGAATGTTCTAAGTACCAATAGAGCGAACGTGTTTAGTACCTAAACAAATCAATTAAAATGACAAGTATGGAATTTAAGTAATGAAAATACTTAACTACACATACATCACAACGAGTGTTAATATTCCTCTTCCAGTGCAACTTGTTCTTCTTTGTGGCTGTAGTTGGAACAACAATCGCAAATGGGTTGATCCGCGGGTTTAGTGACAGGATATTCTGGAAATAATATTACAGATTTAAGTATATCACTTTCACTACTGAAAAACAGATGGTATAGAATATATTATCAAGTATTAAATGAATTTAAATCAACAAACAATCTGCTGTGCAAAACTCATTTTCAAACGCTAATTAGGACTTATTTTAGTTTTCATATGATGCGAGATGTTGCAACACGAATGATTGGCAGAAAGAGCATAAGAATATGCTATTTGATTTTCTTAAAGCTACAGTAATATTACTAGTAACATTATTTCACCTTCATGTGAAGGTAACATCTCGACAGTTTAAGTGTGGGTAACATTGTTAACGATTATGTCTAAGTATCTGTCTATGCTCAGGAAAAGATTAAGATGCGGTTGCACAAGCATAAATTAGTTGCTTAGTAAGAGATAAAATGTAGACTGAGCTCCAATAAGTGTCTCAATCCTCATTTTCATAAGCACAATTAACAATTAGGAAGTGATTGTCGATTAAATCTCTGGTGAGTTAGACAGACTATAGTTTGCCACGTGGGCAATCAAATATGGACACATTAGTTAACGCGAAGGAAATTGATAAGATATTTTTCACGTTCTAACATTTTTTATTAGCATACACATTACACAACTATCATAACATGTATTGTAGCCAACCTGTATATTATTGACAATAATCAATAAACAAAATAAAAACCTTTTTTTGTTTGTCTCGCACTGCATATTATTTCCTTAGAGCCGTCCTGACCAACTGACATTTATGTCGAGAATGACAAAGTTACAATTATAGACGGGGTGGGGAGTGACAGTAAACTAAGTTTTGACTTTGAGGACTCTGTTTTATACAGTATGTTGGGGTGGGGGTGGGGGGGNGGGGGGGGTGGAGTTTCAAAACCTTAGAATTTTGTAGTTTTCATTAAAATGAGTATCAAAGTATTAATAAATCTAGTTCCGCAGACCAGCTCACGTGAAGTTATGGGAAATTTTGTCTTTTGGTAGTAAAAATCCCAGGATGAAAATGAAATGTTATTTGAGTTTATATGGCACCGATTTATTACCTTATCACTACAAAAGATGTTCTTAACATCGCCCTTCTGTTTCCATACAAATTTCACATTCTGGATTAAGACTGTTGCAGGATCTTTGAAAATTCTCTGGCTTTGTTCGAATCGTCTGACAATCGTTGTCATCTCGCTGTTGTAAGTGTGATAAATCACTTATTGGAAGAATATACTAAACTCTTTAAGAATTCCAGTAGTGGTTAAAATGACAGCTATGGGCCACTTTACTCCCATAAGGTTAACAATGATCCTCCACACAACATGTGTAAGATCATCTGGAGGATCCCCTCCTTTATAAGGTCAACATTGATCCTCCACATTGAAGTTGGCTCACTTTCTTCCAGCCACGTTACCATCCGTCACCACCAACTACCACCGGAGTTTAATTATATATATAATTTAATATTTCATTAACAAATTTTAAATAATTTTAAATAATTAATTTATATATACAATTATTAATTTAATATATATATATGGAATTTAATTATAGTAGGAAAAGTCGAAGGAACAACAATTTTAGGAGATTTAGGGTATAAATATAAAATGTCATGGGTTAAATATTCATATTATTATCAATTACGTGTCGTGGACTTTTTTCATGTTAATCAAACAATAGGGTTAAAAGGTTAACTTTGGTGCAGTATATGAAGTGACGTCAGATCTACGGCCCGCCCACTTGGGCAGTGTTGCCACGTTTACGCTCTATCCAGTATGCACCCAACCTTCACCCTGCAGCCAATGAGCGTCAAGCTTCCACCCCATGCCGGTGTACCTTGCGGTCGTCAAGCTCCCTCCTCCAGGATAGCGAATTCAAAATAGTGGATTACCTATAGTGGATCCCCTCAAAATCTTTACAGCCAAAGACCAGATTCGAGTTGGTGAATCCACAATCCCTCTCCTAAACATTACGTCCAATTAGCATATATCATAGCTTACAGCCAATGAGCATCTAGCAGACCTCACAATGAAAGACAGGATTCAAGATGGCGGATCCCTACTTCCTCTTGAAACGTACTGCTAATACATCGACGTCTCCAATGCAGTATTGCGATTAAACTACACAAATAAAATGATATAAAGATAGTATTTTCAAAAAATTATATAATTATTAACAATTCAACCAGAGTTATGGCCTTAAAGCCAAAGAGTGCTTAGGCCACTTCCCCAGAATGGTGGATCTCCACCTACTCCTAAGCCTTACAACCAATGATCAGGATTAAAGATGATGGATCCTCAGACCCTACTAAACCTTACAACCACTGAGCGTCCATCCCCAACAATTCCACACCTTCCTACCCAAAAAAGGCTCTACCTCCACTTACCACACCTCCTCCCTAGTGGGAAATGGGTGTTGGTTTCAACACTCTCTCTCCCTCTCTCTACAGTTATTAACATATCAGGACTTATCTGTTATCCTCTTAGACCTCATCCTACCAGCCACGGAGGGATGTTACTCACCCTGAAACCAACTTTATGAATCGTCATAGATATGTTAACTCCAAAGGACACTCTTCAATTCTTGATAAGGACATAATTCTTTGTATAGACATGTATAGTTTTGAGGAGGATAGTGCTAATACTAGCCGTTTATAAACACGTTTCCCGGGAGGTGTTGAGAGGAAGTGATTAACGTCACCTCCCATCTAAAGTTAATTATAAATAGTATACTTAATTTTTATAAAGCCGTTCTCTTTCATTTAATGATATGACCTCAAGTACTTTAGCTTTGTATATCTTAAAATGTTTACTCCCCACAGCTAATGCATGAATCTCAAATTTTAACATATACACACACAACACATCAAGAGTGAATTTCTTACGTCTCCTTTGGCCAACACTTTTTTATTTTTTAGTGAACGTATGGAAGCCTACCACAACCTTTGTCTAAGAAACAACGTTTAACATCTCTGGGTGAAGGTGCAGCTATTCAAGTGGATACTGTACTTCTTACCATAGGTATATTAGTGAATTGTAAGACCCGTTTCTTTGCACATCTTTTATTATAATAGGCACGTTTGAATTTATTTTTTTGATTTATGTTTTACACACCCCTACGAACATTTTTTTTCTCCAAGACTCTGCTTTTAAAATGGTTAAGCCTCAGTCAAAGTGTTACAAACTGTCGAATCCATTCACTACATATCTCATCCTTCATTTTACCCAGAGCTTTTTGCTGTACGTACTGTGTAAAAAATGCGTAGCTGGATAGTCTAGTGTATCTAACCTGTCTATATTAGTAAATATATCTGCATTTTTATTTAATATTTTCAATTCCAAATTGAGTTAATCTGTGTCCGTTAATAGGAACTTTGTATTTTGTCAATATTTCTTTTCACATAATTAAAATTAAAACTGAACATTATAATTTGGTTTAATCCAAATTGGTAAAACTTGCATAGATCGGATTTTTGAAAAGTAGGTTTATTTTCTTCATGTGCATCCCAATTAAATACCCAGTGAAGATTGTAAAAGCAATACATGATAGAGAAACCATAATTTTTCCCTTTTTATTCATTGTTTCGCAATTTAACATTCACATTCTCCATTGACTTACCAAAGACGGAATTAGTTAAAAGTCTAAAAAAATTACTTTTCAAATCCGTTGACTGCATTTTTTGTTGGGTGATATTAAAATCAAGATATTACTTTAACCAAGCACTCTGCTTGAGAATGAGGACGCGATGCACTCTTTGAAGCTTCACATCCAAAGACATATATACAGATTAAAATTACGGTAATGTACCACGTAATTTTGTTTAAGGTTTAGGTTGAGCACAAACTTTTCTTTTTTCCTATGGATTGGATAGTTCAGCTTGGATTCTAGATAACTATATACAGGTGAGAACATCTCCTGTGTACCTACAGGAGATTCGGGTATTATGGAATAGTCGGGCAATATGGAATACCATGGTATATCCTTTGTTAAGTGTCACAATCTATCGTTAACGATTTAAACTAGTACAGAAAACCAACTGATCTGATTGTTTTGTAAGAGACGATTTTTTGTTTTGGCTGTCAAAAAAACTTTTGCAGCGAAGTGTTTATTATACTATATTTCTTTAATCTACTCTTCTTTTTAATTCTAATCAAAATTAATCTTTAGGTTAGTGATATCTCATCCTTATCTTTGAATTAGAACATTATTTTACTGTTATTATAACCTTAAAAAAGAATATTGTTTTCCAAAATGGCGAGTCGGGCAATATGGGATACAACTATTCCATAATGCCCGCACATTTTTCAAGTATTCCATATAGCCTGAACATTTACTAAAGATTTTTATAATCATAATAATTTGACGCCCTAAATCAAAATATAGTAAAATAAAAATTGTGTAGTTAAAATAATAAAAATTGCAATTAAATAGTTATTTAAAAATAATAGTTACCTATAATAATATAAAAAAATACTAGGATGAAATTTTTTTTCTCTTTTAATCTTATTCAAATTAATTATGTATTATTGGTCACAGAGGCAAACGGAAGGTAGGATTACTAATTGGTTCTGAAAGAGGCATTGATATTATCACTTTTTATAGACCTAGTTATGTCCACATTATTTTTTTACCACCACCCACCACACATAAGCTCCAGCCATAGGATAAATCTTTTATGGGCCCAATTAAGAGTTATTACAGCGAGGATATTCGCATGTGGTTGAGGTTTAATACAAGGGTCTTTAACCAATACTATTGTGCTGAACGTTTAGGGCTTGCCTATCTTAAAGTGCAGTCTGGTGAAATCGCGGTTAGTGGATTTAGAGCCACAGGATTTTATCCTGCCAATAGATACCTCTTCACTGAGGACGATTTAATCACTGCCAGTACAGTGTATCCTTTATTAGTGGATAAACAAAGAGGAAACCAAGATCCCTTGATACATGCCAATGAAACAACATCACGCACCATGCAAGTACCACAGCATTTCGTAGGACCTTTTGATCAAGGGGCTGGTTCATCTGAAACGACTATGTCCTCCCCCATCAAATTTATCCAGCACCATTGAAGAAAAAATGGTCTAATCGAGGACGAAGAACTGGTACAGCCACCATAATCATTGAGTCACCATACAAGAAGGAGATGGAGATCTCTAACACAAAATAGAGAAGAAAACCTCTTCCACTGATAAAAATAAAATAAAATCTTCATGTGCCCATTGAAAAGAACCCAATAAGAAGCAGTTAAGGAAGAAATTGTTCATTTCTCCGAGGGATTAATCCAGTAGTAGTAATTCATAAAATTTCTCATTTTATTCTGATGAATCCTCTGACCTGGAACTAGGGAACGTAGGTTCTGAAACGGCTCCTGGTGACCAAGATAATGAATGTTTGTTTTATAGGGGTTATTTCTCCGACAATATTAGGGGTGAACTATGGGTACTGTGCGCTATGTGCTCTTTATGGGCACACTGCGAATGTGTAGTTGCGGAAAATATTGATGCATACGTTTGCGACTTTTGCAAGTATTTATTTTGACAATGTAAGCTTAAACATTTTTCCTAACTCCTAAGAAATTTATTAAATAAACAATATATCCAGATACAATATTACAGTCTATTATTTTTTAATAATCAATTACCAATTCATTATAATTTTTTAGTATATGTCCTATCTATGATTCGTTATTATTACTATTTTATTGTTTTACATATAATATTTTCATGTTTTTTACACTTTCTTCAAAAATATTATTTTGTTTGTTTTGGTAATTATAGTTAAATTTCTATATAAAATGTGTAGTATTCCATATTGCCCTCCATATTCTTTGTTGCCCACACTCTACATCTTTTTAAAGGGCTCCTGCAGATTATAAAAATTGATTAATTTTGATTTAAAAACTAAAAATGGTTAAAAACATAATAGACCTATCAATTATAAGTTTGAGTTGGAACTCAGTGATAAAATGTGAAAATACGCTTTGTTAATAATAAAAAAGTAAATTGTATTCCATATTACTCCGCACTTCCGCTATAGCCTTTTTCAGGAACAAGTGGATAGTCACTGTACTCATCATGCATATCTTCCGGGTAGTTTAAAGTGCAGCAGAAGGGAGGGTGAGTAATTTTTCAGTTTTTATAGCATTACATTTTTTTGGCCAAATTAAATCAAATATTTCTCCAGTAGCAACATAGAGTTTAGTTTTCTGCAGAAAACTAAACGCAATGTTGCTACTGGAGAAATATTTGATTTATTTTGGCCAAAAAATTTCAATTCTATAAAAACTGTAAAAATACTTGCGCTCTCATCGGCCGCAAGTATACTTCTAAAATATAGCCCTCACAACTATCATCATCAACTGAAATTACATTGAGATGTTATATTTTAGCCGGATTAGAACACCTAAAATCACATTGTGGGAGATAATTATACATCGCAGTCACATATAAAATATTACAATCACAGTATGTAACGTACTTTACCTAATTTTCAGGATTAAAATCATTCACACCAGGATTGTTGGTCTTAGAGTGTATATTTGCTATCATAGATACCCCATCAATTATCTCTCTTTCAATGAATAAAAGCATTTCAATATCTGTTGGCAGCTCCAAATCAACCTTGGTCATTTTTAAAAATGACATCCATGCTAGTCAAGGGTTTGTGCAAATATGTAAACAGTCTAGTTTATAATACTCAAAAATAAAAAGCGAATGCATTATAAGACGTCTGATAAAAGTCGCACATCATTTAAAGCATATAAATTCTGATACTCTTTCATGGTCTTCACTTCATTCATTTTCCACATAAATTTAGCGTGAGCATCGTCACTTTCTGAAAAAATAATTCTGCTATCTGATTATTAAAGTCAGATTTTGGCGGTAGCTGACCATCATTCAGTTTACTACTACAATCTATGTAGTCGTATATAACACACCTTTTATTAGCAGAATATCTACTTTATTAGCAGGATTTTTATGGAGTATTTTAAATCAGTTTTCCTAGCATGCGAAAAAAATTTGATCAATTTTTTAAGAAATATTCTTGAAGAACTCAAAATGTCCCACGAGTCGCTGGGGGGGTGTATAAATTCTTAGGGGTCGATGAAGAGGTGTAAAGTAAATGGTATCTCCCTCTTTATTATTGTACTTGTTTTATTTCTCCTCTGATGGACTTGACCGTTGTGATGAGTGTAGACTTTAGCCTCCTGATGCCTTCCACGGTTGTGTTTTGCTGTTCCACCTCACTTAGGGCTACTAGACATTGACTTCTATTGCCCTTACTCGCCTTTCGATATTATATGTAGGTGATGTAAGGATCATTATTGACCTTAAGCCATTTATTGAACATAAATATGTACTGTACATAAGTGTGTATAAGTGAACAGTAAATATAGATTGTACTCAATGTTGGGACGCATGAGATATATGTTAGAGGAGATGGGAGAAGTTGAAATTAGTGATAGGGAGATAAATTATTGCATAACTATAATTATAACAATAGTATTCATATGGATGATAGAGGATACACAGTATATTGTGATGGTATTACCCATAAATGATATTGTTTGAGAATATTCAATACGAGGAAGGGTGCATAGAGGATTGTCCTGTTTTCAAGCTTAGAGGATATATGTCATCCGGGAATTAGTGGGACGTTAACAACTCAACCAAGGACGTTCCTGACGGGGACATTATCAAGGAAGTGGGTGTTTCCTACAATGCAGTTACTTGGAACATGGAAAATATCACCATCAGTCCCAACACCACCACTATAGAAGAGAAAGCCATAAGCGAGGAATAAAGTTTTAAGGATGATAGTTGTGAGAATATCCCCCTAAATACCAATATCGGTGAACCAGCCCCTCTACCAGTGAAGCCACTGCCATCAGTGGTTTAAGTTTAGATCATTTGGAGTATGATGAACGTAGTAGTAGGGTTTTAGTGTTGATTGAACTTTTAAAAAAAAATTGAGAAAGGACTAAAAAGCCTGACTAGTATAAACTTACATCATTACTTTATATATCATTTTTGTACAATCTATGTTTAAATGATTAACTATATGAATCAATAGGTGTAGTTCCAATTATAAAATAAATAAAACAAAAACAAGTTCATGATTTCCTTTACTATTAATTTCAGCTTTTATATTTATATAATGTCATCTATGTTAATCCAATTATCATGTGAAGAGTTAAATCCTAGCCACTTGATGAATACTTTATTCTGAAGTTGTCGTAATAGATTTAGATTTATTTAGACATAGTTAAAATAAAAACATTCAGTACTAAAATCAGTCAAGTACAATTTAGGTAAACAAAAAAAAAAAGTTCTTAAAACAATAACCTTAACAAATATATTCAACTAAGTGAAAAGGGACAACCTGGACGTTATCCTAGACCTAACCCCAGTACCTATTTAAAAACTGGAGCGTGCTACCCTTCTTAACTCTATTCTCCTATCTTCACAATTCCTTTTTATTTAATAACTACATCAATGTTAGCGCCTAAACCTAATGTCCATATATTACCATCTACCATATGTTGTTCAGCTATGTTGGTCATCCCAGGTCTATTACGCCCCCAGTACCCCACCCCGCTGGATATCCTCCCGAAACGGATCTCATCACCGGTCGGAAAGAGCTCCAGCGGAGTCGAGCATCCCCCTTTCCGCCACCTGGGGAGGCGCCCCACCGGAGATCTCGCTCCTCCTACTTTCTTCTCAAAACCACTACCTTGGACCTATAACTAACTTAAACTAATACTAATACTAGACTTAGACTGTGTTGTCGTGATACTTTTTCCACCTGATAAAAGTCCAGATGAGATGTTTTGTGCATCTCGTGAGAGTATAAAGCACCCTTGATAGAATTTTTATGTTGGCCTTCTAACAAATAGGTCCAAGGGTTTGACTCATAAATCTCAACCATTTTAAACAGTTCTGTGGACCAGTTGTGTGTGTATCCCTGGTCGAGCACACCTTTATGTTTGCTATTCTGGTGGGTTCACCAACGATGAATTTGTTATTGCGATGATCGATCGTTTTGATTCGACTGTATACAGTGTGAAGAAGTATGTTATCTTTAACACCTTTTGGTCGCATCTCAATGGTAGAATGCACAGTGTTGTATTCGTCGAGGAGTGTGTCGAGCACATCGATCCACTGATACGAAACATTTTCACTAAATTTAGTCCACATCTTATTCTTGAGTGTTCGATTGAATCGTTCTATGATGCTAGCCTTAAATATACTATAGATAAAATGGCTGATATTATGTGATTTCATTGGTGCTCTAAAGTCAGCATTGTAAAACTCTTGCCCTAGATCCGTTTGTACGGTACGGGGAACTTTTCCGAGATTAAGACTAGCTCTCATGGCTGCGGTGACATCCTTCCCACTCTTCAATTTAACAGGTTTGGCCCAATCGATCTTCGAATATGTGTTGATAGCTGTGAGTAAATAACTATAGCCATCGTTGGACTTAGTATGTGGGATAGTTTCCACAAGATCTGTTTAGATCAGATCGTGAAGACCTCGTGTGATTACTCTTTTGCGAGCATAGTTGCGTCGAGCTGGGCGATGAAGCTCACGTGCTATTACTAGTTTCGACATTATGAAACGAGTGAGCGATAGATGCGATTGCAATAATAATTTATTCGATGATTCCTGTTTCACGTAATTCTTCTACAATCGAGACGATCTCACTATCGTGGATGGTGTGTCCAGCTGATTTGGATGCGTGTAAGAGTCCGAGTCAAATAATTAACTCCTTGACACCACCCCAGTATGTATAGTTGATAGGCTACCATCCACAATCTTTGTGCTACCGAATGTCATACCTTTCCCTTCATGACTCTTGACTAGTGGTGTGATTATATGTTTATAATTAATTATGACCTATACTTGACTTGAATCTTCCAAATGGAATATGTTTTTACAAATAGGCTTGGTTAAGTATAACTATTAGTAGCGCTTTATGGTAGTGGCCCCCTCCCCCATTCACCCCAAAAATTTAGAGGAGTAAAAAGTGGCATATTTACCCCCAAAAAAAATTTAATAAAACTTTTAGATAATGTAAATATCTCGTAGAGGCAAAATACAAAGTGAGCACTGAATTAACATAATAAAAATAAAATGTGTTAGGAGCACATACTGGAGAGATTTTGAAAGCTCTGTTAGTGATACCAGCTACCTCAGCTACTGCAGAAAGAAGTTTTTTAATGCTTGGACGCATAAAAATCTATTTTTGCTCCACGATGAGGCAGCTTAGATTAAATTCCCTGTCTCTGCTTAATGTATACTCTGAGAGGCTCAACAAAATTGAAATTTCAGAACTAGTTAGTGGTTTTATAGTTAACAAAGTGTTTGGAAACCTACTTTAATCTTTAGTGTTTCATAATTTTTAGTTTAGCCGCTTTAGATTTAACTATTCATAATTTGTTTTGTGTGTATTAATTATACTACTTAGCATGCTTAAAATAAATTAGAAAAAAGCACAATGTGACCGTTAAATACAGGTATCCCTCGTTATACAAGATCTCACTTTACGCGTTTTTTCTATAACGTCTTTCAAACAAAATAAAAAATTAATGCATGGTCGGCTAAAATTTCGCAGTCACCCTGTGCGGTGGTGGTGTGACCTTGTGCACGCACATTCCAGTGAGGACAATGTTTTTTACTGTACAGTTTTGTTTTAGGGGGGTGGTATAGGCAACATTGGAGAGCCGTGGAAAGAAGTTAAACAGTCCGTATGAAGGGAGTTTGGAAAAATATTTGGCCTTAAGTTTCATATTCTCATTATTTTGATCCTGAACACGAGCTTTCCAATTCAAGACATGACATTGTTGATATTGCAAGAGCTGTCCAATTTGAATACGTAGACTAGGAAAATGTGTATGATTTGCTCCAATCCCACTCAACAGAACACACAAATGAAGATATTTTAGAAATGGAGAGCGGCATAAATATTGAAGATAAAGCGTCCTATGTTGTTGAACCTATCAAACAACTTTCAATAAAACAAATTGCTGAATTTGTTTTAAGCACATTGGCAGTGAAAATTAGAATCATTGAATAGAATGACCCTAACATGGATAGAAGCACTGAAGTTGCCAAAGATATTCAAAGTTCTTTGGCTTGCTACAAAGAGCTCTAGAGAGAGAGAGAGAGGGAAAATGCTGACCATCAGCTGAGTCTTGAACATTTCATTAAAAAAAAGAGTTGAAAATTACCAGTTTAACGACCCAAGACCTTCAAAACAGCTAGAGCCTATATTCCCAGGGCCTTCAATAGAGCAAGGGCCTTTCGTCCAAGGGCCTTTCAGAGAACAGAAGCTAACCATCCCAGGGCCTTCAAGAGAGCAAGAGCCTACAGTCCTAGGGCCTTCAAGAGAGAAAGAACCTTCCATACAGGGGCCGTCAAGAGATCAAGAGCCTACCATCCTAGGGCCTTCAAGAGAGAAAGAGAGTGATGAGCCACGTTCATCAGATCCACTTAATTTATCATGCGATTGAATATTAACAGTAAGTAAGTGTACCTGCGGCATTGTATTAGCTAGATGAATTAATGAAAATTGCATTCATTTACAATATTTAGGATTTAGTTTACTTTTTTCCATCTGAGTAATCCTTATCTCACCCTTATTGAAATCAATTCACTTTACGCATTTTTGTGTTACGCGATTCTTTATCAGAACCAATCACTCCCGTAAAGCAAGGGACAGCTGTGTTACATTTTACCGCTCTTTTTATAATCTCTAAAATACGATTTCCTATAAAAGCACATGGTTATATTAACCACCCTCCCCCCCCAAATAAAAACGTTTCTGTGCCACTGCCTTATAGCCTTGCAAACCACCCTAGCTGTATTGTATAGGATACTTTTTGAAGAGTAGTTCATAGAGTCCTGGGGTAGCCTTTAAAAAAAGATATTTAACAGGAATGGAATCATCCTGCATACATTTTCTGTCTTCGCAACGAATGCCAAATGTGGAGTCAACTTGTCCACGAGGAGTATCTGTATAGATGTACACAAACTGTGTTATAGGTTTTTCTCATTTTTCAGGCTTAGAAGAAGACAGTTTTGGGGTTTTATCCCTCTAGCTATACCAACTTGTTTAGCGGTTCGGTGATGGGTTTTAAATTTTGCTATAGGAGCTTGTTTGATTTACGTCGTGCTTCACGAAATTGTTTATACTTTTGACGAATAATTTCGCTGGCTTGAATAATATCCTTGGTTACTTTCTCCTTCTACATTATGAAAATGAGGAAATCGATGAAATGCATTTACATTTTATGGTATAGAATCATAAGTGAAACAAATCTTTACATGTAATGTAACAATTAACTTAACGATACCATTTAAGGTTAAGGGAAAAAAATATCATAAAAAGAAAAATTATAAGTCAATTTTTACATTACATGTCAAGGTTATTTGGTAACAGAATCCAATTCCTTTGGTCTAGCCACGTTACAAACGATATATTTTTCTGAGTTTTAAAACGTTTCGTCATTATCATCTGTCGACATGCTCATTACACATATTTTCATAAGTTCGACAATGCAATTGCTCACGCGATTAAGCACAGTTTTGATAGGTTGCATCCTCATATTACGCAGCGCTTATTACACGCGTCATATGGGTTAATGGCTCGTCCAAGATTAATCATCTTTTTTCTATGTGCACCGTAGCTACCGTCAGAGTTAATCTCAAAATTATTCCCTTATCATTGTCAACTCTATAATGAAGGAGACTATGACCCAACTTTGATATGCTCGACATGACGGAACTTGTAAAACTGAAGGCATACCTTCACTTCTCAATTTTTTTTATTTTTTTTATTTATTCAGTGTTTGCTGGCCCGGTATCTTACAATCTTTAAATCCAAGCCGTTTTTTCACATAACTTTCACTTTATTTACACAATTATAATATGAATCTTCTTTTTTAAAATTTCAACACATATTTTGGCTCTTAACTTAAATGAAATTCAACTACCCCTAGCTCAATTT
>CABFOW010007509.1:0-14762 GCA_902141385.1 Timema californicum | reverse complement strand
TATATATATATATATATATATATATATATATATATATAAATGTATTAGAAAGCTAGAATGAACACCTCGTTCGACCGACATCCCTTTATCCGGATTATTTTAAGCCTATTTTGGTTTAGCACACACCTAATATATATTTACCAAATATATTCACGGTATTTCGTTTCTCGTGAATATTCGGGTAGTTTCGTGTATGTTCGGACCAGGATGTGTTTCAAGACCAACAGAGCGTAATTGGATTGGCGGCGACCTGCTTATAATGTCTCCACAATCGAGGTTATTGTTTTATCATTAAATAAAATTATATAAAATAGTGAATCTACTTTCTATTCACCCCTTGGAGAGAGAAAGTATTGTGTGTGATCGCAATTTTTTTTTATCTAATTGGAGATTTTTATGTACTTTGACGTTTCATAAGTGGCTTTCACATTATTGTCTGTGTGTCTCTCTCGGCTTGGATTAGAAAAAAAAATGTAACGACCGGGCTAAAGCTTGGTATCTACGGTTTGCATGAAGTTCCCCAGAGGGATTTTTGTAATTAGAATTCTTACCATAAAATTAAGGGTAGTTTACTTACTGGAGACAAAAGAAAAAGTTATTTGGGGGAAATAGACTCAAAATATTTTGATTAAAATTCGTATCTAGAGAATGTTTAACATTACACACATATCTTACGAGACTTGAGTAAATATCTTCAACTTTTAGATAAAGTTGCGGGAAAGTCTGTATGGAATCATGAATCATGCAAATTTTCAACTTAGAGAATATGATGGATTTTGACGTTTTATGTGCCCTGAAACTAAAAAATAAAGTGGTTTATATAATTCAAGGCTAGAGCAGAAATGGTTTAATCGATTTCTTCCAAACTGGATACCTAGACGTTATAATTATGGTCATCATACCCTCAAGGTCAAATAATTATTTTGATTTTAGTCCTAAAATTAACGGTATTTTAGTGATGACTAATTATTCTAATTCCACTTTTTTTATATAGTTATAATAATTTTATTCAAAATAGATATCTAAATAGTTTTTAATACCATAAAAAATAATTGTTTAATGTTATTTTGAGAATTTTATTATTGTGTTTACGATTATTTATCTTCAGCGTGTTTCATATAAATATAAATTTTTTTCTGAAAAGAAAAAGAGGCTAGTTTACTCATAGCATAGCTACTTACTTACTTACTCTATGGTATTAGGATAGTTTACTCATAGACTACTTACTTACTCTATGGTATTAGGATAGTTTACTCATAGACTACTTACTTACTCTATGGTATTATGATAGTGTGCTCATAGACTACTTACTTACTCTATGGTATTAGGATAGTGTACTTTTAGCGTACTTACTTTATGTCGTTAGGAGCCTGAAAGTTAATTTTTGCACCTAAAACATTTCATTTCGTCATGTACTCGTAAGGTAAGAGACTAGAACTACCGGTAAAACTATTAATGTGTATATTCTGAATCTTACATTCCTTTACAACAGGTGATATGTTGACAACTTACTGACCGAATAATAGCATGCATTTCCCGAATGTATTTCCCCCCTAGTTTTCAAGATAATATTGCTGCTACTAGTTACAATTGTCCCTAAAGTTTTTATTCATAGCCATTTTTTTAAATGTTTCTAATTGCAAAAGTATATATGAGAAATTATGCATGATTGTGTAGAAGTTTATTTTCATATCAAGAGAAAACACTTTAACCGTGAACATTCTCGACCTCAATATAATGATGAATATTTACGTTTGATGTGTGTCCTAATCTAAAATAGTGTATTTTACAATTGTGTGTGTGTCTGTCCCTGGCCATGGATGGATCCAAAACGATTTGATGGATTTTCTTCAAACATGATATTTAAGATGTTATTGGGGAATACTACATTTTTTATTTTTACCCTAGTCCTTCAATTAAAGGTAGTTTAATGATGAGTCATTTTTATTTAGTTTTAAGCTTTTCAAAAATATATTTAACGATTTTGTTTTTGAAAGCCTATCTAGGATTTGTTTTAAATGACAAATAGTACTATATTTATATTATTGGTTTTTGGGAAAAAATTTGTTTAAAGGTAGTTTACTAGTGACGGATTTTTCAAAAACTTGAAATATTTTACAAATGGCTTTATCGATTTGGTTGTAAATGATTATTATGGGAGTGTTTGACGTGACAAATAACCCAGTATACATTATTTGGGGAAACAATTCAATAAAGGGTATTTTATTTGGGATTGAGTTTTGAAAATTGGAATCATTTTGAAAATTGCTCTAACAATTTTGATTAAAATGTACATCCGGGGAGGGTTTAACGTGAACAAGACAAACAAATCTGAATACTTATTTAAGGCGGAAAATTGGCTATGGGTAGTTTACTAATTACTGATGTTTTTAAATTTTAATACTTAAAAAATTTGCTTTTACTATTTGGTTCAAAATTGGTATTGGGAAACTATTTTACATACAAGAATAATTTATCTTAACTTATCTAAACAAAATAAATTAATTTTAGGGTAGTTTTCTCACAAAAAACTATAGTAAGTTTGAATATTTTGGAAATTGATCTTGAAGAATGAAATCAAAATGGGAACAAGTGAATAGTTTTTCATGATAAATAAGAATAAGTTTTTTTATTTAGAGCCTTCAAACAACAAATAATGTTGGGGTAGTTTACAAATAATTTATTTTTGAAAATTTGTTATCATTAAATATATTTAAACAATTTGGTTTAAAATGTATACACATAGAGTGAATATTGTTATTAACAAGATTATGTATGTTTTATGAGTACAATTTTTAACGGTTGCTTACTAAAACATATTTTTGAAAATTTTCTTCGAAGATATGATACACAATATGAGAAAGTTTGTGTGATTGTGTCGTATCATTTATTTTTCTAGATAGCGATTTTGTCCGAAATTATAGTGAGGCACTATTTTTCATGATTAATAAAAATCTTTTCTTCTTATAAATAAATAAATTTAAGGTTAGCTACCTTACCCACAGCAAATTTATTTATTTGTTCAAATTTGCCTTGAATTTTTTTTATGGTAAATAAGAATATTTTTTTTTTCTTACAAATTAAATATGATTATAAAAGACTTTACAAGAACTTATTTTTAAAATTTTGAGATTTTCTAAGATATTTGAATAATTTTGCTTAATATATAAAGAGTGTTTATGGTGATTAACAGGATGATATATGTGTTTTTATGAGGAAAACTTACTTAGTGGCAGTTTACTGAAAACCTGTTTTATAAAATTTTCTTACAAGCAATAATACACAATATTAGGTTAGAGTTTATGTGGTTGTGTCATCTTACCTTTAATTTACCTAATATTTGTTACAAGTTAAGGAGACAAAACTCCTAAATAGGACAGACACATTAAGAAGAATTAATTAAATATATAATTTACCTTTGTCATACAATTCGGAGTTTTGTACATTTGGATCGTGCCTTCTCGCAATGTAACCGAATATACCAGAGTTTAGGAATGCTCAAAACACGAAATAGCTTATAAATCATAAATATCATCATCTCGGAGTCGAACATGTTCACGATTACAATACTCCCACTGTTTCTCTGTAAGACTTATGATGTCAAAAATGAACAATGACTGGGGTAGCTCAGCTAGAAGAACCTTGTGGGGGTCAATCCAAACGCTCAGGTTGTTCTCTTCTGATTGCAGTGGTCCATAGCTCGCTGTTGCTCGTGGCTCTGAATCAGGAGAGAGCTCCATATCGTCACTCGACACATGAGGGGGACTGGGTGATGGAATGGTAGACACCAGTACGGATGATGACGTCACTTTGGTACATGTGGTACTCTATCACACCACACACACACATCGACTGAAACAACCCTCATTAACGTCGATATTGTACATATGGCACTATGGGGTCGTCCATAAACCACGCAACGCTTTTTTCTTACCTTTTTGGCCCCCCTCCCCCCATGCAACACCATGTGGACATTTAGCCTAGTCCTCAACTCCCACCCCCCGCCCCCTCACCCACAACCTGTGCTACGTAACTTTTCTCAGCAAGAATGAATGTCATTTTTTCATAGGAGGGATTCAGGATTAATACTTCTTAAAATTCATTTTAAATCCTGATCATAAATTATTTCAGAGATTATTATTTATACAGACATAAAGATGTCGAGCTCTAATTCCTCAGGTTCATGAGGAAAAACCTCTCCTATACTTGTGTTACGGATGCCTGGTTTGCGATCTGAGTAGGAACGAGCCATTATGTGCTGGCTAGGATGGCCCTTTCTATGTTGGTGCTACATGGTGATGTTAAAGTGCCCACATATGATGCTTGACGCTGGGGTAAGACATCTTTCTTAATATTGTGCACTTTTTTATAGTCATATTATCATCATATAGAGAGTTATTTAAACAATTCTAGGCATACAAATTTTCTAAATTATATTTTGGATTAATCTGCAATTTTACTTTAGTTAACTTATCAATTCTTGGGCTCATGTTTCATTCCAACATCGATCATGGATCCTGTCTTCACTCTCGAAAAAAGACTTAATGACCAATAAAGTGGAGACCGGGCTTAGAATACCTGTCAGGTCTACTCAGAGTGGCTTTTCCTAAATGGTTTTTTATTCTCTTTCCGCGTTAATGAGAGTAGATTACCTATAAAATTATGCCTTCCTCATTTCTACTCCAATGAATGAATATAAAAAAATAACTAAAATAACTACAATTTGACTTTACCACCCTACAAAAGAGGTAGAAAGTAAAGGTACTAAAGAGGTAGACATTTATAGAAAATTTGCCAGCATTTTCATGGAGGGAGAATGGGAAACCATTTAGGAAAAGCAAACCTCAGTAGATCTGACTGGTAGTCGTACTCCCAGTTCTATATCCTCCTCGCCAGTTCCTAAAAGCGTTCCTTCTTGGCTTCTTCTTTATCTTCTCAGTTCTATATCCTCTTGTGTTATCTCTTAGAAGAGCTCCTTATTGGCTCAGTCAACATCCTCCAGTTCTATATCCTCCTCGGCCAGTTCCTAGAAGTGTTCCTTACTGTCACGAACACCTTGATGAGAATGACGTGACCGGGGTGATTAGCGATTACTACAGCAAGGGCTAACTCTACCTTTTTTTTTTTTGCCCGGTGAACCTAGCTGAGTGCAAATTACCCATAAGGTCCGAGATGCACGCAAGATAACGTCCCTGAATACACCCGCGTTGCTAGGTGGGAGGATTAAATACAGGCCGGGGAGGGTGGATTTCGAGAGGGATTAGGAGGCGAGGGCTGTAAGGCTACGCTAGAGGCACACATACACACACCCCCTGAACAAAACCATTCTTATGAACGTGTAAAATGTGGAATTATACAGTGTAATATAAGATTCATAGTCTTGTAAGAGCTATTCAGTTTTCCGTAGATTATTACAGAAATTAACTGTGCGCCAGGGAAAATTTATTTCTCTGAACCAAAAAAAAAAAATGATATCGCGTTCCTGGTCTCGTTCTGAGAAGTTCGCTCACCGATTGTTTCTCAACATTTAATAATATTTCCACTAATTGTTAACACGTGTCACAACATTTGTTTTACAACATAAATATATGGGACAGGAAGTATTTGGCAAGCGATGACGGTGATTTTACGTCTCACCCGCTAGACCGGGGTTCGCATCCGACTTGACGCTATTTATAAATGCCAAGGATTTGGGTGTGCAGTTTCTTAAAATATACCTTCCCTATCTTGTTCAACTAGACACCGATATCTTCTGAATCCTAACTTTCAACCATGTAAGGCAGCGTGATGTTTCCAACAGCCCTCATTTAGAATCCTTGTTTAGAGTCCTTGTAGGGGGAAGAATGTATCCTCACGGGGTTGTGAAGACAGGTGAGCTAAGGGTGCAGTGTCTTGTCTTGCTGCCAAGGTAAGCAAAGTCTTGTTTGAACCGCTCTTGGGAATTTGTTCTTGCTACTCGTTAGAACACTCAGTGGACAGGTATCGACGGATATACATTCCCACGTGAGGTCTGTAGTGCAGAGCATAAGTTAGATTGGTCAAATGGGAACAGAGTTGGGGAAAACATATCTCAAGTACATCTTAAACAAGTTCTTTGTGGTAGAATGGTCTAAAGGTGTCCCTCTCGAGTCAGACTGGTCTGTAAAGACTGGAAGAAAAGGTTCGAATCACGGTCGGGTCTATCGAAGGTTGTTTTTCTTAAATGGTTTTCCACTACACTTTCGCGAAGATGCGGGAACATTACCCCTAAAAATCTTTCTTCCTTATTCCTACCCCATTAGAATAATTATAATGTCTGCGTATGACCTGGGCAGGTAGTAATTATATAATATAATATA
Source organism: Timema californicum (assembly GCA_902141385.1). Lineage (NCBI taxonomy): Eukaryota > Metazoa > Arthropoda > Insecta > Phasmatodea > Timematidae > Timema > Timema californicum. The sequence goes on along the minus strand of CABFOW010007509.1, from coordinate 8,424 downwards.
GTATAATAGTAAAAAAACTTCATAATTGTAGAAATTTCTATCTAAAATGTTTTAGTAAATACTGCTTCGACATTAAACATCTGGGAGAATATAAGTTTTGAATATACATTCATTTTAATTACCTTAAATACATACCACCAAATATATATTATAGATCTACATCGGTGGGTATCCGGATTAAACGTTGGGTTCTTCTTGTATAGTTCTCATGTTTCAGCGAGGTAATTGTTCGAATTTCAGCCGGATATAAAGAGGGTGGTTTTTGCTAGATGGTTTCCCACATTCCCTTTCCTCAAATGTAGTCGCATTTTTTCCAAATTATATATTTCTCACCCTTTGCCCACTAGTGTGATTAAAATGCGCATATTCGGGATGGGTAGTAGGATTCGTTGTAAAAATAAAGTATGGAATCTATTTGATCCAACATGTTTTAATAGGCTGTGGCCCGCAACACGTCACGAGTTTGTTGTTCTCGCTCTTAGACTAGTTTGAGTTGAGAAACAGCTTAGACTATTCGATGTTTCTCAACTAAAACTAGTCCGAACCCAAGTGGGTCTATAGTAAAGATAAGTATAAAGAAGATAAGCCATCAATTTCGTGGCACAACCCAAACGTCGAACCAAATACCTTTGACCCAGACCCCTAAATCAACACTATTACGAAGAATAGAAGTTTTTTTTAGCATATGGTATATTTGGCCGTGAGAGACTCGGTATCTAGTTCTGTTATTATTATTATTATTATTATTATTATTATTATTAGCACCGCGTCTTACTACCCATTCGGGTTATACGCACTCACGCTAATGTGTAATGGTAGGGTGATTGTGAGATGAAATGGAGGACCTACAGCTTAACGTGGAATCCGAACCACGGTGGAGGCCTAGCATTCCCCACATTCACAAGATGTCTTGTCAGAGGTGAAGGAAGGGTTTGGTAATCAGATACATCTTTGCCGGGACCGAGGATTGAACCCCGGCTGCTAGCATAGAAGTCTGACACCTTACCCCTAGACCGCCAGGTCACCCTAGTTCTGTTGCCTGTGAATGTGGACAGAACTCTCTGGTAACAGAACGTTGCTCAGGGCATTCCTTGGAGGCTGTCTACACGTCATACCCTCAATGAGATGACGTCATGGTTGTGATTATGAAGAGGGGGGGAGGGTAGTCAGGAGTGATCTTAAACCTAACTTATGCCTAATGAACTAAATCCAGGTGACCATAGGAACAATTGCTTTTTCGGTAAAATTACCTATGCTACCGTCGGAAATCGAGCCTGGACCTCTAGATCAATAGAAAGGGGCACTGACCATTAGACCTAAAGTCCGGTCCCCGAAGTGAATGACACATGCGTGGGAGCACGTTGAGGTCACGGGTACTGAGTTATATCAAATGTCGAGAGCAGTCCGATACATTGACCTCCCTCCCCCTCCGTCCCTGTTTACACCCACACGGTAATTGAGGGTGAGACGGGAAGGTACACCCACCCCGCCGCGCCCCGCGGCCACTAATTACAGCACCAATCATCTAGCACCTCCGCCAAGGGAACTCACGAACCAATAATTACCGAGAACACACGAGGTATATCACGTGAGACGATCATAAACCCCTTCAGGGGGAACTGAACTTGAGCGATCAGATGGTATCTGGTCGCAATGATGAGGGGAGGGGGGACAATTAATAGGTTTATATGAATGTTTTAAAAAGAACATGGGCATTTCTCTACTTCCCCCCTTCCCCCTGTCTTATTCTAATCGAGGTGTACGTGGTTTCTTGGCCATAGAGCTTGGAACTAAGGGTGCGTTCATGACCCTCACTGGCCTTTAATCAGGTCATGTCACTTCCGCCAACACAGGTCTATTATAGGCTCCCCAGTTCGGTTAGTTTTTTCTCTCACACAAGAGCTATCTCAACATTAATTTTATGATATACAAAAATCTAAAATTTCGCTCAGTCGGTAGTGCGTTGGTCTATTGGCTTAAGGGTCTCTAATTTGATTCCCGACATGGCCGAAAAAATTATCACTGGTTAAATGTGGATTTTCCCCTTTCACAGTGATTAATTAACTGGCCAGTGTTGTGTTGGTTCTAGATTTACGTAAGTTGTGTGTTGATATAATTAGTTGGTTCAAAAAGTGATCGTTAAATACCTCAAACAAATGAATAAAATAAATAGAAACTTGGTATTCAAATTATAATAGCTACATTATAAAAACGTGTAATAATTTTGCATCAGATCATATTTATTCTAAGCTACTCTATATCGTTCTCAATAATTGTATTTGTATTAAGCATTAATATATATTTTAATTAAAATGTTATACCCCGCATCAGTGGGTAAGGGGGAGGGGAGTCACTAGAACTTAATTCCAGGGTCATCTAGTCTGGTTTGCCAGTGATGGAGAAGTCGGGGTCTTAATACCAGCCGGGTCTTGTGAGTGTATTTTTTTTTTATAAAACAGTTATATTCTTTCACTAAATGGTTATTACGTCCCTGGCTACTATTAACAACTTTACTTCTAACCTCGGGTACAATCGAATCCCCCGGTGGTTATTACGTCCCCGGCTACTATTAACAACTTTACTTCTAACCTCAGGTACAATCGGATCCCCTGGCTACTATTAACAACTTTACTTCTAATCTCAGGTACAATCGAATCCCCTGGCTACTATTAACAACTTTACTTCTAGCCTCGGGTACAATCGGACCCCCCGGCGGTTATTACGTCCCTGGCTACTATTAACAACTTTACTTCTAATCTCAGGTACAATCGGATCCCCCGACGGTTATTACATCCTTGGCTACTATTAACAACTTTACTTCTAACCTCGGGTACAATCGGATCCCCCGGCGGTTATTACGTCCCTGGCGACTATTAAAAACTTTACTTCTAACCTCAGGTACAATCGGATCCCCCGACGGTTATTGCGTCCCTGGCTACTATTAACAACTTTACTTCTAACCTCGGGTACAATCGAATCCCCTGGATACTATTAACAACTTTACTTCTAATCTCAGGTACAATCGGATCCCCCGACGGTTATTACGTCCCTGGCTACTATTAACAACTTTACTTCTAACCTCGGGTACAATCGGATCCCCCGACGGTTATTACGTCCTTGGCGACTATTAACAACTTTACTTCTAACCTCAAGTACAATCGGATCCCCCGACGGTTATTACGTCCTTGGCGACTATTAACAACTTTACTTCTAACCTCAGGTACAATCGGATCCCCCGACGGTTATTACGTCCCCGGCTACTATAAAGTCAAGTACGATATGTGTGCTTAGCCTGGAAGGGTAGTAAAATATAGGGGACTAAATATAAATATATACTAATGTAAAACCAATTTAACCTTTTTGTTCATTAATTTTGGTTGAACAGAGAAGTTCTTAGGGGTGTTCAAACAGTATGACCACACAGGGCCCCATGATTTGAGGGGGGCCCGTGCTTTCTTATGTGACAGAGGGAATAAAACAAGTTTTGCGTGCGCTCCCTATGTAGGCGATTTAGCAAATATTGTCAGAGTTTAAAACATGATCATGTGATTTTATTTATTGAACGAGTTTTCAGTTTTAACTAAACCATTTTCGTTTGTATGTCTTTTGTGGATTTATTTTGCGATAACCTTTGAACATATTAACTGATTTGATCCAAACTTGGCACAGCTGTTCTTTGTAACTGTAAACAAACACTTTAATTGAGGAAGAAAGTCTAACGAAGGGTTGGGGAGAAATCAACCCTTATATGTATCAAAACGCGGCTTTTAGCATCAATTCCTATATTTAATTAGCTTTTAAGGCATTTACTGATACCTCACACGGTTGAAAATTGGTACATAGGTGCAAACGACTGTAAATAGCACTAAACGAAAATTAAGTTTTTTAATTATTTTTTCTTGGGGGGGGGGGGGAAGGGGGTAGATAACTGGAGGCCCCACAAACGAGGTTTTCTCAGAGCCCCACGTCTACTAAGGGTGGCCTTGTGGTTAACAATAAATGTTTATTTACATCCCTTATCGAAAACATAAACTTCGTAGATAAATATAGTGTTGGTTTTAATTTCCCGCCATATATTTTTTCAAACATTCTTATTAAATTATAGAGGTGTCATAGCGTTATTTTGTAACTGGTAAATTTCTAAAAAAAATATGTTATTTTTGTAAATTAAAAATGATGCGTGCTATCAATCAACTATTAAGTGGATGCTTCATGTCATAGTTAGTGACCACAAATCATAAAAAATGTGTTTGTTTTGTGTGCGTGTGTGTGTGTATGTGCACTTATGTGAGGGTGGGCGGATGAATATTATGGTCACTAACTAGAGTCCAGAGTGATCACAGCCTCCGGTGTCTTAAACTGGTCCAGATCTTTAGTAGATAACGCGCACTATTATATCTACGTATGCACTATTATACAAGGCGAGTCTCCCAGCTGTTGATGAATTGCTTTCGCTCACACGAGGGAGTTATTTTTTCCAGGACCGATTAGTTAATAAATATTATTTTTAGGGATGTCTTCTGAGGCACAAATCAGATTTACGATTTAGTAGCATTGCGTTTATCTCGGTCTAAGGATGGGTGATGTTGGCTCAGTTTATTTGTACCCGCATTAGTTTTGATTGTTTCCTAATAACTGGGTGCGTAGGGAGATTTGTTGACTTACTGCCGACGTGTTAAGGATATTGTGTATGTATGTATGTTATGTATGTATGTATGTATGTATGTATGTATGTATGTATGTATGTATGTATGTATGTATGTATGTGTGTATGTGTGTGTATGTGTGTGTATGTGTATGTATGTATGTATGTATGTATGTATGTATGTATGTGTGTGTATGTGTGTGTGTATGTGTGTGTATGTGTATGTATGTATGTATGTATGTATGTATGTATGTATGTATGTATGTATGTGTGTATGTGTGTGTATGTGTGTGTATGTGTGTGTGTGTATGTGTGTGTGTGTGTATTTACACTTCATTTACTCTTGACTGTATCAGACTTACCTTGATCGAGTACACTATGGCCATTTCTTATAAGCTTTGCCATAGTGGTATCAAACAGTTAAGCGTTCGTTACGTTTTAGGGTAGGAGTGGAAAGTAATTTGAATTCATGTCCGTATTTTTGCAATTCTTACAAAAAAAATTTTTTAGGCCAAAATAAAAAAATATTGCTCCGATAGATACATTTAGTAATTTACTTCATACTTTGATCCAAGCCGTTCTTGAATATGTACCATGAGGTGGGGGGTTAATTTATTTTAACATTACTTTTTTTATTCACTTAAACAGTTTCTGTACAACTTCCACGATGCTTATGACATACAATTCAAGAATCGTTGAGATTGCCAAGTGTAGATAGTTAAATTAAATGTAATCGACATGCCCTAAATTGGGGAGTTTGTTTATCTTAACATTGTAATGTTGTGAATTGCAAGAGACAGAACGATTATAGCAATGTGTTTTGATGAGTGAGTAAACAATAGAACACAAGTGCTGACGGCTAGAATGTCTTGTCAACATTCTTTTTGGCAATCTGGCCAAGTTGTGGTATAAATAGTACTAATTTCGAGTCAACGGGGCTGACAACTCACCATCGTCTCTAGGGGGGTCTCACTGCCCGTTTTGGGGGCTACGCTGTTAGGACATCGGATCTTCGAGTACGTGTTTTGGGGGCTACCGGAATGCCCAAGGTACCAGGATCCATAACCGTGTAGGATCACCTAGTGTATCAGTCAAACTACCATTGGTTAAGCATTCTTTGCTATACTTCATTCTGTCACTATCTCCTAAGTAAGTATTTTCAAGTCCTTTTTATATCTTTATAGTAACTTCTTAACTACATCACATTTTGTAGTATCGCAAAGTAGCACAGTAAAACCCTAAAAAGCAAAGCCGTACATCAATTGGGAGCTTAAACACTCATATATACAGTCACCATCCTTATCCTCGGCCACAACACATCCTGACAGTTTGAGGCCCACAAGGAGGGAGGTGACATAAACGTATCTACTGAAGAAACATTTGATTTATTTTTACCAAAAAAGTTTTTTGTCATAAAAACTGTAAAAATATACCTTAACTTGTGTTCCCTTTGATACCACCTTTAAAGTGAACGTAAATTTTCATAGCAGATCTAATTTATTCCACAAATATAAATGCTATTTAAATTCAACTGTCGTTACGTAGTGATTCATACGATTTAAATATTAATTAATCTGACGTAACCTGTAATACGACTAATCCCCAATTATTTAATTAAGTGTAATTTTGCTATAACATTTTAATAAAATGCATACAACACTTCTGAGAGAGTAATATTAGGGCTTGGGGTTCCACCTTATATCCCAGTATACACCACAACGTTGAGAATTTGTTGTTGTTGAAATAACACAATATTATATTTATAGCTTCCATGAATTACAATAATTCAGAACCAAAATAAAGTTATCATTTAAACAGTATTATACAAAACAAGGTACGCTATTAATATTTCTTAGATAATTTTAAAATTTTCATCTATCCTGAAGGGTAGCACTCCTATTTTGACCGATTACAATAAGGCCCTATTTTATAGGTGGTACCATAGTGTACTCCGTAGAGGTAAGCTTGCTACCTTTTTGATATACACTCCATGGTCCATTCAAATTATCCTTATCTGACATTTTGAAAAGCTAATAGATCTACTTTAACGTATTCATGTGCGAGGTCATTTGATGTGTAGCTGTAACTTTTTGTTATATATCAATACATATAAAATAACAATAATAAAATAGTAAAGTGTTATCAATCAGGGTGTCTAATGAATTATATAAACCATAGACTACATAACTAAAATCTTATTTAATAGCTTTCATAACTAGTAGATATTCTGTCAGTGTTGACTGCGAAAATAAATGTTAAAAAAACTTCTTCCATCAAAATCCTAGTATTCTTAGAACGACCAAACTATTCCTCGCTCGCTAGCAATGAGCGAAAGTAACATACTTCGCTGCAAGTAGTTGTAAAATACTCCACAGAGAGCGCACACGACCGTGCGCGCTAGATTACAGTACTAGTTGCTATATTGCGGGCCGGTCTCGGTGGCCCCTCGGGGTATCACGATTCCTGTGGTTGAGCATCTCGCCTCTTAAGAGCCTGTCGAATATATCCTCTACCCGGGGTGCAGACGTGCGCGTCATTACAGGGACTGTAATGCGACGTTATAGCACGTTTTGTTGCGCTATGCAAATGGCAGGGTACGCCTTGCATTACGTGGTGAGGGTGGGGGGGAAATAACTTCTCATGTTCTTTGGCTTGTTGCTTTCTCTCTCTTCCTCTTTAAGGTCTCGGGACATAATTCCTACCTCTCTCTCCTTTTTTCCACCCACCTCCTTTTTCCTTTATGGAATGTTATTTTACACGTTAATCACAAACAGGGTATAAAATAAAAGCAAGGAGGTTTAAAAAAAAAACCTGAAGAAACACGAACCTAAATTGGGAAGTCATGTAAATGTAGTCAGTCACATTAATGTTCAAATCAAATTGTGTTATTTTATTTTTTACTCTTTCATCTATATTTTTTTTTCTCTTTATTTTTGTGTTATTCAGATTTTTTTTGTTTTTTTGTTTGCGTGACTGAGAAGAATTAGAATTCTCAATGTTCCGGTCTTGATAAAGGTTTATGTTCTTCGACACGTTTTGCTTGAGCCAAGTTTTTAACGGTGTATATATATATATATACCCATAAAATGATGGGAAACTTTAACAAATCTTTTTCTGTGCTACGGCCAAGAATTATAAGCCAATATTGTACCCCTACATTATACGAATATAATAGATCTATAGCGATAGCGATTTAAAATTGGATATAAGAAACTTTATCACCATTCTTATCTTTCCCCAAATGTTACGTTACGTCGCATTAATACACGATTTTAATTCATATATGCGATACTTAAAAATCAAAAAAATATATATGTCTAAGGTATTACTTAACTCTTTGAACTATGATTTAGTAAATAAATAAGTCTCAGAAGTCAGAAGTTATTCTAAAATGAATTCATTTTTGAGCTTTAAAACGTAACCTTAATGACGCAGTCCTGCACATTCCTTCCCTTTTAAGTTCCGAACGGATTCTTTCTTTAGTTTATCTCCAAGTATACTTCCTTAGAACGCCGTACCAGCGATTTATTTTTCTTCTTTCCCTCATTCTAATAATTCCTTCCACATCCCCTCCTCCTCTCCCCCATACCCCCCTCCTTTCAATATAAATGGAAGATTTTCCCCACCCAACACCTCTATGCAAAAATGTCCTATTAAATATTGTTTCCGTAAGTTTGTCGAGCGATATTAAAATGTCAAGACATCATTATATTTATACGGAAATATTTAAATACAAAACGTTGAGATTTTGAAACAAAAAAAAACTTAGACAAATAAAA
>CABFOW010007508.1:0-23513 GCA_902141385.1 Timema californicum | reverse complement strand
TTCAGGTGTTGAAACAATTATCCAAGGAACTGTCTTGAAGGTGGAAAATGTGGTGAACAACAGCAGCAACTGCCCCGATACTTCAGCCATTTGGGTAGTTGTCCTCAAATGGCAATTTAAAAGAAATTTTTCAGGACAAAGTTTCCTGATAAATAAAAAAGGATAAGTTTTAATTTATTAAAACTGTACTTATTATAATTGAGATACCTACATTCTGAATATATTGATTTGAACCTCCAATAAGCAGAGTAATAGTTATAAGACTTACTCTGATAGAAAACTAGCAGTGAAAAATTTGATTCTTGGTTTATAAAGGAAAGTTTGCTTGTGGGGCCGGAACATTATTCACCTCATTAACCGATGAGCTATTCACCTTATTAACCTAGGAATCATTCACCTCAATAACCCTCAATAACTGATGGGTTATTCACTTTATAAAACACTGAGTTACCTCATTAACCAGCAAGTTATTTGCCTGATTAACCATTCAGTTATACACTTAATCCAATGAATTATTCACTTCATTAACAATGAGTTATTCACCTCATTAACCAGTTGCTTATTCACCTCATTAACCAGTTGCATATTCGCCTCATCAACCAGTTTCTTATTCTCCTCATCAACCAGTTATTTATTCACCTAATAAGTATTGAGCTCTTGACCTCGCTAATCATTGAATGATTTGCCTCATTAACTGTTGACTCATTTGCCTCATTAATTATTGGATTATTCATCTCATTAACTCTTTTGTTATTTACTTTATTAACCAATGTTTTATTTACCTCATGAACTGGTGATTTTTTTGCCTTGTTAGCCTTTGAGTTATTTACCTCATTAACAGATGAGCTACCCACTTTGGTGTCTGCAAAGTCTAAGGTGCAACTCTTGCAATAGATTATACTGCCGAAGACAGGGGTATCGGGGTTTGATCCCGATCAAATGTACTGAGGGTGGTTTTCCCTAAATGGTCTTCCACTCTACCTCCATGCAATCGCAACTACACTTACTTTGAATTCAACCTTCCTAATCCCTAACACATTAGCATATTTAGTACATAAGCGGATAACTCAAACGGGTTGTGAAATGCTGTTTTATAAATAGATGAGCCTTTTAATTTACCTCTTTAGCCTTTAAACAATTTGCCTTTTTAGCCTAGAAACTATTTGCCTTATTAGCCTTGTTGCCCTGTTAGCGACGATTCTCCCCATGGTCCTGAACACGTCCCACTTTTTGACCTCCTTGCCCATGTCGAGATTCCATACCATACTCCGCACAAACATCTCGTGGAACTTCACCTTGACATGCTGGATTATCCCCCGTTCCATAGTCTGAAGTTTTCTGGTGGTGGTCTTTGGCAGAAACAACAGCTCGATGTTCCTGAGTTTGTCAAGAGCAGGATGTATTGGGCAATTGTCGACGAAGAGCAGGAATTTTTTATTTGTGTCGTCCATCTTCGAATCGAAACCTTGAAGCCACCTCGTGAACACCCCCTAGGTCATCCATGCCTTCTTATTAAAATCATAGTCACAAGGCAGGATGTTGCCCTTAAAAGCCTGGTTTTTTTAAACTGCCGATTATGAGGGGATTCATCTTATCGCTGCCGTCCATGTTGCAGCACAGGAGGACGGTGAGGTGCTCCTTGCTCCTCTTCACACCCTTGCACTTATCCCCTTTTAGAGCAAGAGTGTGATCTGGCATGAGGTTATAGAATATCCCTAGTTCGTCAGAGTTGTATACATCTTGAGACTGATAGCGCCTAAGGAGGTTTTGGAGCAAGGGCATTTACTCCCTAACCTGTGCTGGTTCGACCAATGCACTTTCACCGACGACCTTGTGGCTCGATGTGCTGTGATGCATTTTGAAACGCTCTAGCCACCCACTTGAACACTTAGTTTTCCATACCCTGCCTCAGGGAAAATTCATTGGCCTTCCTCTGCATCATTAGTCCGTTTATATGCATGTTTTTCACTCTATGCTGGCTGAACCACTCCAGCATAACTTGCTCCAGATTCACGTGCGTCAAACCTTTCAAATTTTTGGCCTTTACATTGTGGCCTTTCTTCTGCACTGCATCCACAATTTCTTCTCTCATTTTGAGAATCGTGAAAAGTGTCAATTTCGGGATGCCATGATCTTGTACTTCTTCATGAGCGCGCGCCAAGAAGGTCCTTTTTCCACTCATTTCGTCGAAATTATAAGTTCGTATAAAACAAAAAAAAATAGTGTGGCTCATCAAAAATTGTTCACAAAATCAAACCAAAAACGTAACCAAATCAAGAATCGAAATAACAATGTCAAAAACAAGCCCGGAGTGTGATGTAGTGGCAGTCGCGCGTGGGTAAACATTGTCTTGCTTGTAGGAGGGGGTGGACAGATTCAAGTGCTATTGGCTGGCATTAATAGGGTGGTGTCTATTTTTACACCTGACCTACCCCAGTTACTAGTAATACAGCGCTTACAAAAATAATCACAACCCAGCACCTAAATAAGTGCAACAAACACATTTTATGGCCGATTTCCTCAAAATGTTTGACCTTGTTTTGCACATTTTTCACGGCTCCTCAAAAAATGTCTGTTACTTCGAGAGAGACGTTATTCCCGGGGTCTTAGAATCAAGAGTTTACTGTGCTATCTTAAAATAGCCTGTGTCTATTATTCCAGGGCATATTCCTAAATATTGGCTATAAAAACATCATGCTGCCCGTGGCTCCAACACACATCATTATATTAGCCCTTGTATATACATTAGTTGGCCACCCTTGATCTAAGGTACTAAGTCAATACCATAAGTGATCAAATTTGCTTACTGCCGGCTTAGGAGTGATCTTATTTGGCCACTTCCTTCTCAAGCACTGCAAGACAAATGATAAAATGGGGTCCTCTGTTGTACTCATACTACTTCTCTTTAATTTAACTGTACTTCATCAACATTAAGCAAAATTATCATCCTCTATAGAATCCAGAAGGGGCAACTGCGAAAGTCCACCGGCTTTATTTACCATTGAACCTTTCTTATATTTAATATTATATTAGTATGATGAAAGGGGAATTGGCCATCACTTTAACCGTACAGCAAAATGAACAGGGTTCTTCTTGGTCGAAATAAATATATACTTTAGAGGTTGATGGTATGTTAGCAACAAAAACTTGTTCCCTCATAGCATTTTTATGGGATTTCTGTATCCCAAATACTATAGACATACCCTCCCGTACTAGCTGGCTATACTCTTTTGCTATCGGATTGATTATGCAAAGGCTATAGGCCACTCTCTCTAACTCATTCACTTTGTGACTAAGGTACCAACACCTTATGGACTTAAATCACAATTTAATACTCTTGGTAATTTGGGGTTAAATAGTGTCAACTGAACTCCTTTAGCAAATAGCTGTTTACTGTTTGCAAAGGCTACCCTACAACTATCAGTTCATTCCCATGGAACTTCCGACCTTGTAAGTTCATACGAGGTTTGTAACAAGTTTTCTGACATCCCTATAAACTTATGGTAGTAAATAATTAACACAAAATACCCCTTTAATCGTGTTACATCGGCTGGGACTGGGGCTTATAATATTGCCTCGACTTTATTGTCGGCAGGAAATATCCCTATACCATCTAACTTTTAACCCAAATGTTCTACACACAAACTAAAAAATACACTTTTATGACAATTAATTTTAATGCTATGCTTTTGTAAACATTCTAGAACTTCCATAAGAACCGCCCTACATTCAAATTCATTCCTACCTCCCAATATTATGGGGCCGGTCAACACTCGTTCACCCATAAAAACATGGTATTACAAAATCAAATATTGTGACAAAACCTTTCTTTGGATTTTAAATCGGTTTTCACCAATGAAAAGGAATTTATATTATCTAGAACGAAGAGACTGTATAACTTTTTCTAACCATACCAATTAAACTATACAATGAAAACTATCACATTTTCAGCCTCGCACTATTTCGCTTATAATGACATCATTAAGTTAAATCTTCAAAATTGAATTTTACCATATAAAGCAAATCTATTTTTACTTCAATTTTCTTAGATTAGAATTATTATTTAATGTTCTGTAATTTCTTATATCATTTTTAAATGAATAACTTCTTTAACAAGATTAATATGGATATAAGTATTAATGTTGGAAAAAGAAGAAATCACAAGGCCAGATAATATTTATCTTCTTGTTTTAGCTATTTATTTATAATTTATTAGTTAAGTACTAAGCTTTAAAAGCTTGTTTATGAAATTAAAACTTGAAATAGTTTGGTAAATGTAGTGTAACACTACTTGTAGGAATACTGGGAACTCCTTGTACCGTTTAGCAATTTACAAGGTCCTTCTATCATTTACAGCATTGCCACGGTCATTTTAGAAGTGATGAGATACACCATTTATTCTAATATTGTGAAGCCCTAAAATTATGTTCCTACTATTTTAAATCATAAATAGAAATCAATGTATTTGCCTGAGAGTGGTAGGTGTGAAATTTAAGCACCGATATTTAAGGTGCTAGAATAGTTAAACAGAGATCCACAAACATCTTGTAATTGTTAAACGTTCCTGGGCTGTGATGTGTGTGTATGTATGCACGTGCACTCACGAGAGCTGAGTTGTGAGACCAATGCACTTATTGTTCCTTTCCTCTCTCTTGACTTAGTTCAACCCCCACCCCTTTTGAAAGGTAGTAGGTATTGTAGATAAGGTTGAGGCCTAAAGTTGACAGTAGGAGCAGGAAAATAATTATTGATTCAAAACAATTCTTAAAATGTATTTGTTGCGCGTTGTGGGCACATGATTGAATATTAATTTTTTAACTCATTAATTGAAAATGTGTTTATATTTTCTAAAGCACCTCGTCTTACTAACTGTCCACATTGAATAAAGAGCTCATATTATTGGATTCAAAAATAAATTAACGTATATTCTGAACCCGAAAATATGGATGAACATTATTTAGTAATAGTAAATTTATATAATTGAATACAGGCCTATTTTTGTGTTTAAACCATTTAATTTTACTGTACTTAACATTATTTAGAATCATATTGATTAATAGTATTAAGCCTTTTTACTTCCTCATAGGCTAAAGAAATTATGCTAATCATGGACATTTTCGGTCTCAAGATTTGATGGCGCTAATGTTCTATGTGGTCTCAAACTTAAAAATAAATTGGATCTTACATATATATCTTTTTCCAATTGACTTGTAAACTTTAGAGGCACAATAATAGGAAAATAAACAAACGGTTTTACAAATCAAACGAATCAAACTTAATCAATTTATATATGCGAATTTTAGACTAGTCAAACAAATACAAGCTTGAATTGTGCAGACAGTTTTAGAGATGACCGATCTTAAAGTATATATAGACCCCCTATATTTGAATAAAAATATTTTATATTATATAATAATATAAGTAGCACTCAGAAATTTTTAAAAAATGTATACATTATGCAATCAGCCCTAAGAAAATTTATTTATTAATATGAAAAGCTATTTGGAATACACATTACATGGACGGAAATATGTTTTTAAAGAAACAAAACAATATTTTTGTGAAATAGTGTACTACATACACACATACAATATATACATTATATATTGTGTAAAAAAAACATGAATGACCAACATAAATTAATCACTGAAATTATATCTTTAGCACTGTCTTACTACCCATTCAGGTTACACGCTTCTGTACTAATTACGCTCATGATTTAAGTGTTTAGGAAGGTTATATTTATAGGAAGTGTACCCACATTTGTGAGGAGGGAGAGTGGAAAACCATTATGAAAAAACCCTTCAGTACACTCGACCAAGATACTAACCTCAATCTCCCCGTCATCGTCAGTCTAGTCTACTGCAAGAGTAGTGTGTTAGACCATGCGGCCGCTGAAGTTGGTGACATGAAATTAAATGTGCCACTTAAACATTTCACCAATATTTTAATAACTTCCATTCTCTTTTTAATTACAGGTAAACAATTAGAATAAAATAAACATAACAATGAAATTAAAATAAATACACAATACAGTATAATAAATAAATAAATGGTACGACACAATCGCACAAACTTTCTCATATTGTGTAAGTATTATAGCTTTAAAGATCATTTTCAAAGATAGGTTTTGAGTAAACTATCTTTAGGTATGTTTTCCTCATCAAAACAAACAAATCATCTTATTACAATAAATACTCTTTGTTAATACATTTTAAACCAAATTGTTCAAATATGGTTATTTGACAAATTTCAAATTCTCAAAAATAAATGATTTGTAAACTACCCTAAAATTATTTATTATCATGAAAAACTAATAATTTGAATTAAATCTTCAAGATAAATCTCAATTTTATTTTATATCAGTCATCATAGCTAAACAACCCTTAAATTAATTAATTTTAAATAAATAAAGATACATTAATACTGATTATGCAAAATATTCCCCGTGTTTCAGTTTTGAACCTAATCATTAGAGTCATTTTAAGCTACAAAGCTCAGTAAGTAGTAACTACTATTACTAAATGATTTATTTTTAGGAAAAAAAATATATGTTTATATTTTTATAAAAACATATATATGCATAGAAAGAGCGAGAGATTTATTTTTAGAAAAACATATATATATATATTATTTATTATGCAAAAAGCCTAACAATTACCCAATCTAAACCAAATTACTAGAGCTATCCTTTAAAATATTAATATTTTGAAAAAAAAAAGTCATCACTAAACTACTAGCGTAATTTTTCCACTAAAACAAGTATACATCTTTATATGTCATCCTCATGAGTAATGAGGTGGACTGGATAGGATTAGCTCAAGATAAGAATAGGTGGCGTACTTTAGTAAGTGCGGCAATTAACTCTCGAGTGCCCGGCACAGATTTATCTGATTACCAAACCCTTCCTTCACCTCTGACAAGACATCTTGTGAATGTGGGGAATGCCAGGCCTCCACCGTGGTTCGGATTCCATGTTAAACTGTAGGTCCTCCATTTCATATCACAATCACTCTACCATTACACATTAGCGTAAGTGCGTATAGCCCGAACGGGTAGTTAGACGCGGTGCCAATAATAATAATAATAATAACTCTCGAGTTCCTAATACCATAGGCTAAGTAATTATTAGAAGATAATAAACATTACTTAGTCATGTTTAAAAAACAATTATACTATCAGGATTAAAATAGCTTTGTTTATTTTACTATTCAATAGCATAAAGGTTAGTAACCCGAACGGATAGTAAAACTCGGTTATAAAAAGAATACCAAAATGAAAAGTTTATTGATAAAAGTATTTAGTATGAAATATGAGTAGTATTTTGTTCTCATTCACAGATAACACTGCTTTAAATAATGATTGTGAAGTATTTTCAATTTTTTTTAAAATTCTTTAGCGCTTTTAGTTTTTAATGTTGTCTATGACAGACCCAACTTAACAAAACAGAACCTTCAATTTGTAGATGCATGAAAGGTTAGGCGTCACTCTCGCAAGAGACTGAACTTCCAATGACGGGGCAATCGGGGTTTGAATTCCAGTCATAACTTCTTTCATATTTTTATAAATGGCTCGTGTACCTTATTTTATCATTACTTACTGTTGATACAGTTGATAGCTTATATATTCGAGCGACCCTAGATGTTACAAAGGCATATTCCTTGGCCTAATCTCCAATTTTGGAATTTATGCATGGGTCTATATCTCCCCCCTCCCTCCTGATCCCCATGTCTTAAGACATATCTCGGCTAAACACACTTGTAATTAATACTCAAAGGGTGTGTAAAGATGGTGAAGGTAGAACTTAGATAAAATGTACTTATTTTGGTGTGGAGGAAGAGTGATAATCAGTTTAGGAAAATACACTCATTAAATCCTCCAGAGATTCAAATGCGAACCTTGTTGCAAACAGCAAATCAGACTAGAGGAACTTGACATTCAGTCTGCATACCCAATGATGTGTATGATGAGTCCCGCTATATCATTTTTAAACCATTTTAAATTAAACCAATATGTATTTTCAGATGACATTCTGATGGAGCGATTGTGTAAGAATAGAAAAATTATGAAAGAACAGGGATTTTAACCCTGGACATACAGCTCAATTCACTAATTTCTGTACCTATTGAACTATCCGGGATCTCATTGTAAGTTCTATAATCCAAATAAACCTCTAATCATACTAGTGTAGATAAATACATTAAATACCAACATTTGATACAAGTAGACCCTAATTATTCAGTAAATAATAATATAGGCAGTCTAGGGGTAAGGTGTCAAGCTTCTGAGCTGGGGTCTGGGGCTCAATCCTCGGTGCCAGTACAGATTTATCTAATTGCTAAACCCTTCCTTCACCTCTCACAATACGACATAACTCAAGTTGGCCCGCCACAATGCTGAAAAAACTATTCTTTTTTGTTCAATCGTTTATGCTCTATGTGTGCTCATATGTACCCGAACATGAACATTTGTTCTATGAAACTAGCCCTTTTAGAAAATATTTAATGGGGTGAGACAACTTGAGCTCAAGCTAGTTCACCACATATTGAAAAATATAACATAACATAATTTTATTTGTGTCACTCCATTGTGCTCCGTTTGTGCTCATATGTGCCCCAAAATACACATTGGACTTTAAAATTAGGCATTCTAGAGAACAGTTAATGTGGCGGGTTAACTTGAGCCTTCCCTATTTCATAACCTGTAGAAAAATTGAGTTCAAGCTAGCCCACCACATTTTGAGATATCATTTTCAAACAAAATTCTATTTTCACCATTAGTTTGTGCTTCGTTTAAGCTCATATGTACCCAAACATGATTTTTTGTGCTACGAAACTAGGCCTTTTAGATAACATTTAATGTAGGCGATCTACCTTAAGCTTAAGCTATCCCGCCACATATCGAAAAACCAAACATAACAAAATTCTGTTCACGCCATTCCAGTGTTGTTTATTTGTTCTCACATGTGCTCGAAAATGAACATGTGTGCTTCAAAATTAGGCAGTCTAGAGAACAATTAATGTGGCAGGCTAACTTGAGTCTTCCATATACCATAACCTGTAGAAAAATTGAGTTCAAGCTGGCCCGCCGCATTTTGAAATATCACTGTAACAAAATTTCTGTTTTCACCATTCATTTGAGCTTCGTTTTTCCACATATGTGCCTAAAAATGAACGTTTGCTCTCTAAAATTAGGCATGCAATATAACATTTAATGTGGCGGGTTAAGTTGAGACCTGAAGATGCTTATTTTTCTTTTGGCTGTTTTGAAGACAGTTTGCCTTCTCACATTAGTAAAATAAATGCTCTTTTTTTACTTTCTTATGGACAGAAAATATTGTAATAGTTAACATTTTGCCTTCTAGATTATGATGGATCTTTATGTTTTATGTGGTTTCGAATTACAAAAATGAGTATCACATTTCTGTGCGTTCTTAACTATAGGCGTAAATAAATTGAGCCCAATTTATCAAAGCTATGTTTCAGCTCGCATACAAATGTATATACATAAAACTCTTATCGCCCTTTTGCCCGACCTCTAGATATGGAAACTTTAAATTTTGGGGGAATATTCCTTTTAGGCCCTAGGAAATAGATATGATGGTATTTTCTGAAATTCTACCTCTAAGAAGTGAAAAAGAGGGTTTGAAAGTCTTTAAAATTCACTGATGTATCTTTTGAACCAGCAGATATTGAGCTTGGAAATTGAAAATGACGGTTTCTTTCTAAAATTTGGTGAAGGTTTTTTTGAGAGTTTTTCAAATTTAATTCCCCAAGGGGGCAGAAAGGGGTGGCAAATCTAATGTCCTCCAAACTCAATAAAATTTAATATCCCAGGGTTTTTCGGGTCACAGAATAAGAATATGACCTTTTTGTGTGCCGCACTCACATACTGGGTCTCAAGGTCTGTTGTGAGAAAAGAGGGTGGGAGTTCAAAACTTCCTAAACTAAAATAAATTACTATTTATCACTGTGGTAAAAGAATGAAACGTGTCAGAAAGCTAAAAATTTACTCCATAAAGTTATAAAAGTCTGAACGTTTTTAACTTTTACATTGGATCTCAGGGAAGTAAAGGAAGAGGGCTATAAACAGGAAAAACTTTGAAGTGTGGTAGACAATTTAAATATGACAGGTGGGTAGTATGGTAGAAACCTGAAACTTGGAAGAAAGGTAAATAAAAATACCTTGCCAAATATCTATATAAGAGTCCGAACATTTCAAATTTTTTATTGGGACCTCAGGAAATTGAGGAAAGGGGGTATACTATTTTAAAAAAAACTTTTAAGTGTGATGGATTAGAACCTAGAGATAGCCAAATTAATCTTAAAATATGAAATATATAATTGGGGGTTTAAATAGACAAAAGGGAAAGATTGTGGAGGAGGGTGGGGTGGGGGCTCGACATTTCCAAAACTAATATACTCAGTATGTGGTTGAAAATTGAAATTCACAAAGCACCACAAACCACCACAAATAAAAAACATATTGGTAATTTAAATTTTAAAATGGAATGCTGGAAAATTGAGATATGGGAATCTATAGCCAGGATTAACTTTTGAGATAAGTTAGAGAGAAAATTCCAAATAACCAAATTAATCTTAGAATTTGAAACTTCTCAAAGTGAATAGGACAATTGGGATTGGATGGGTTATAGATTTACAAAACTATTAGAAGCAACTTCTTCTAAATGTGGTAGAAAACTGATATTCAGCAGGCCATTAAAGATACCACTCCAAATAAGTCTGTAAATTTTAACATTTATGAATTGACTCTAGGAAATAAAGGGGTAAGGGGATTCGAAACTTTTAGGTATGGTAGAAAATTTAAATTTGGGAGGCAGGTAGAAGTACAACTATAGTTAACCAAATGAATCTTAATGTTTAAGATTCATAAGAAAGAGTTGGAGAAATGAGGTAGACAGGCAGTGAAGGGGGTAGAGTTTCCAAAATTATAAGAATAAATTAGACCTACTTCTCACAGTATTAGACGATTGACATTTGTCAGGCGGGTATACAACTGTACGATATTCCCTTAAAATTTATAAAGCACATATACAAACAATTTTTGAGGGGGTAGAAAATTTAAATTTTGCATGTATGTTAAAAGAGCTTCCCATATAGCCGAATTACGTCCAAACATAAAATTTCAACGTCTAATCTAGAACATTATTATCGATATGGTTAAGTTGAAATTTAGTAGACAAGTAAATATACCAAATAAGAACACCAATTAATTATTAAAAATTCAAATTGGGAATGTGGGAACTAAAGAGGGGGAGGAGTAAACTGACATTATTCCAAAAGAATTTGAAAATTTACTTTTTGGCATGGACAAATTTTAAATTTGCCAACGTGGTAAAAGGACCACCCCAAATAATCAGAGACTTTGGAAAGTTTTGAATTTAAAAATCAGGTTAGGGTATTAATGGTGAGGGGGTGGAGAAAGGAGGGTAGTGGGGTGCCCTAATAATTTCCTAGACTAATAAAAAAACATTTTCGAAATGGTGGAAATCTTTAACTTTATAACGGCAGACGAAAAATGTTTAAAAACAAACAAATACTAAAACTTAAGATTATCTTAAAGTGGATCCACTAGTATTGCGAACACACAGCCAAAATCTGGAGGATAAACTAATGCCATTCTAGAATTGTTTTAACAATATAAATAAACATTTTTTGGTGACATAACTTGAGGACCATTATTCCCTTTTGGAAATCATGATGCTTAATATATCATATGTCCCTGTAACAATGTTTATCACATCGCTTAAGTTATATTATAATAGTGCTTATAAAATAGTGCCATACTGAAATCACATTTGAAACAATTAATAACATTTTAAAAATATGGCGAGGCAGCTTGAACTCAATTACATGTTACTGTATAGGGAAGACTCAAGTTAGCCCACTACATTAAATCTTTATAGATTGCCAAATTTTAGAGAACTTATGCTCAATTTAGGGCACGTATGAGCAAAAATAAAGCACAATGGAATAGTGTGAATCGAATGTTATGTTTTGTTTTTCAATATGTGGCGGACTAGCTTGAACTCAAGGTGGATTGCCTTTATTAAATGTTATATAAAAGGCCTAGTTTCATAGCATAAAAGTTCTGGTTCGGCCACATGAGCACAAACGAATGGTGAAAACCAAATTTTGATACTTTGATTTTTCAAAATGTGGTGGGCCAGCTTGAACTCAATTTTTATGCATGTTATGGTATAGGAAAGTTTCAACTTAGCCCGTCACATTAAATGTTATATAGCATGCCTAATTTTAGAGCACATATGAGCACAAATGAAGCTCAAATGAATGGCGAAAACAAAATTTTGTTACATTGATATTTCAAAATGCGGCGGGCCATCTTGAACTCAATTTTTCTATTTGTTATGGTATAAGGAAGACTCAAGTTAGCCCACCACATTAATTGTTCTCTAGAGTGCCTAATTTTAGAGCACAAATATTCATTTTTGGGCACATATGAGCACAAACGATGCACAAACAAATGGCGAAAACAGAATTTTGTTATGTTTTGTTTTTCAATATGTGGCGGACTAGATTTAGCTCAAGGGGGATCGCCTTTATTAAATGTTATCTAAAAGGTCTAGTTTCACAGCACAAAAGTTCATGATCGGGCACATATGAGCACAATTGAAGCCCAAACTAATGATGAAAACAGAATTTGGTTACATTGATATTTCAAAATGTGGCGGGCCAGTTTGAACTCAATTTTTCTACAGGTTATATAGTATAGGGAAGGCCCAAGTTAGGCCGCCACATTAAATGTTCTCTAGAATGCCTCATTTTAAAGCACAAGTATTCATTTTTAGGCACATATGAGCACAAATAGAGCACAAACAATTGAACAAAAAAATTCAGCAATTTGACGGGCTAACTTGAGTTACGTACAAGACGTGTATTAATCACAACTTGCGAATGTGTGTAATGCCAGGCCTTCACTGTTGTTCGGATCCCACGTTAAACTGCAGGTTCATACATTTCATCTCTGTCACCTTACTATTAATTATTAGCGTAAGTGTGTGTATTCTAAATGGGTAGGAAGACGCAGTGCTAATAATAATAATAATAATAATAATAATAATAATAATAATAATAATAATAATAATAATATAGGTATTTCACTTGTGTTAGTTGCGATTTTGATTGTATTTGCATTATACTAAAATTACCAATGTAGCCTATAGTTGTTAATTTTCATTATGTGTCGTAAGTAGTATTTTAGTAATAAAAAAATTAAAATATTTGTATAATTTATTAATGATCCAATAACATGTTTTAGAATAAATCAACCTTAGCCTACTATATCATGTTTTAATGTAAAATGTATGCAGACTAATACAATTGTATTTATTATTGATTTTGTTATTAATTTTGTAATTTAATGCATATTCACAGTTCTGGCATGGTATAGATTCGGGAAACTTTAAGCTATTACTTCATTTTATATTTATTCTTAGCACCACGTCTTAATATTATCATTTTTTCTTTTGTGTACTTGTCTGATCTATACCCATTTAAAAGCACTAATAGGGTATAGGAAATAGTAAGGTAAAATTTAAAAAAACATTGTATAACCACATTTGCATGTAGGTAGAGAAGGAAACATAAAAAAAAGTAGTTGACAAATGCATTACCTTCTATTTGTGACAATATTAGGTACCTCTACTCTCCCCTAACGGCTCTCGTCAAGGCTATGTGTACAAGTTTAAACTCTACCCCCCCCCCCATCCCCCCCCCAACAATACAAAAGTGATTGCTGCCTGCTTAAAGGTCAGAGGATTATAGCTTTATTTTGTTTGCTTGCTAACTCGGTCTCACTCTTTGGATGGGTGAAGGGAAAGGGAGAGTGGTCTCTAAAGTGCTGATAGTTCGTTCTGGCAACACTGTGGACTGACTAAGCCGCCGAAGACAAAGTATAATTAAATTGATTTCTTCTGATACTGTAAATTAGGGGCTGGCACTGATGCGACTCTTGACTTCTAACGGACATTGACCCGGCCCTTAAGAGGCCACCATAGTAGTTGAAAGATATGCTGAAACATGTGCCTCTTATTGAACTAATTTATCATCACTTAATAGAAGTATGTTAAAGAAAAAAACGATCCAACAGATTTAAGAGTGTTTCTGGGATTTTTGTTTTGTTTTCAGCAACGAGAAAAAAGAAGTCAATTGTAAAAAAAAAACCTTCATTTTATCATATAAATATGGAGAACTATACTAAATTAAAACCATAGGGTCCTAGCTATAAGCTGTGAGATAAATATTTTGTGATAAAATCCTGTGGTCACAACACAAAAACTTAAGATATTAGTTACATTAGAAACTATATCTGGGTCCAGCTAGTGCTGCTACCAAGTGTTGACTGTCCGAGACGACTGAATTGTATCCATTCAGAACTTTCTTAAACAAGCACCACAAATAAAAAGTCTGATTTGTATCCATTATCATGATAGCCACAAAATCCTGAATTGTATCCATTCTGAATGGTAGCCATTCAGACATTTTACTAAACACGCACTACAAATAAAAAGTCTGATTTTGTATCCATTTTCATAATGTCCACAAAATCCTGAATTGTATCCATTCTGAATGGTAGCCATTCATACATTTTCTTAAACAAGCACCACAAATAAAAAGTCTGAATTGTATCCACTAGAAATATTTGCATTATACCCACAGAACCCTGAATTGTATCCATTTAATTGTGGTACCACTTGCCTGATAGATAGATGGCAGCAGAAGAAACTCGCCTGAACTAATACCATGTTTACTAGAGAACAGCACTTATCCTTAACTCATTCTGGGGTGACTAGAGAGCAGCACTATCTCTATAATTAATATAAAAAATATAATCTTTTTACTTATTGTCTTATTACTTTAAAATCTAAACACGGATTTTCCGACTTATTTTTATAAACATTACAGAATATATCTGTGATTAAGGTGCATGTTCTATATATATATATATATATAACCCTACTGTCATCTTGTTGGCAACCCTGTATTTAAATACTATTATTATGACAATTGACAGCAGTAGATATCTTTAACGACGCCATATTATTTGCACACTGAAAAACCGGGTTGAACTATTCCACACCCACATAAACGTTTATTTTGGGGAGTATGGGGTAAAACGCAGGCTTGTAACGAACTAAATATGTTGCTATATTACAAAGTTGTAAAGTTTATAGTTACATGAATTTTAACTTAGATTTTAAAGAGTGCGCTAGAATAGCTCAACGAATTATACAATACAGGTGTTTTATACAATATTAATATAAGTTTTTTACGTTTATTTTGCGCTAATTTAAGGTAACAGGTGTTTTATACAATATTAATATAAGATTTTTACGTTTCTTAACAAATTTATTTAAGGCGCTACAGCTTCTAAAAAAGAATTTCTGTCACGAGCACAGAGCAAGGCCCTGATAGGAAATTCAATTATCTATTTAACTATATAAGTGTTCATAGGCCTAGACCCTACATATCTGAAGAATTTGACCAAATCTTGAGGAAGTACGTGTTTGTTTTTTTTTTCAGGAAAATCCTCGTTTTACACGTTTTGTTTAAGGCGCTACAGCTTCTAAAACAGAATTTGTGTCAAGAGCACAAAGCAGGTCCCTGATAGGAAATTGAATGCTCTATTTAACCATATAAGTGTTCATAGGCCTAGACCCTACAGATCTGAGCAATTTGACCAAAACTTGAGGAGGTACGGTATTTTTTTCAGGAAAATCCTCGTTTACGTGTTTTTTTTAAGGCGCTACAGCTTCCAAAACAGAATTTGTGCCACGTCCACAGAGCTGAGCCGTGACGTTCCCTATTATCCTCTATTCAACAATATATTTATTCGCAGGCCTAGACCAGGTATAACTCCCGATTTGACCTAAGAAAAGATAAATATACAATTTTATTTTTATTTACAATTCTGTTTTAATTCCTCTTAAGTCAAAATCATATTTTATGTCTATTCAATTGGTGAATTTGTAAGGTTTTAAGATCACCTTCATGCTTGTGTATTTTTTAACTTCTTGTAATTTTTACCTCATTTGTTGTACCCCTGATATTTACTTCCTTTTCCACCCATTATCCTATTTCTATAGAAATAAACATCTAACTATAAATGCTTGACCCTGACAAATTCTCCCAACCATATTTTTCTTATTATTCAACTTTCTTATACTTTTTTTAATCCGAGACCCTCTCCTTTCCTCACACCTGCCCATAGCAAGACACATTAACTATAAATAGACACCTAATATCTTTGGTATTTATGACTCATACTTCTGGGCCAGACTAAGGGCAGAACCTGTTCCCCCCTCCGAAAGCCAGTCCACGCCAATATTTCATAAAATAAAATCTGCTGTTGTGCTCGTGGGAATCACATTTCATGGACTGTCTGGCTGACTCATGAATCCAATTGAATTGAATTTCCAATCAGGGCTCCGCTCTGATCTCTTGACACAAATTCTCTTTTAGAAGCTGTAGCACCTTAAAAAACGTGTAAACGAAGATTTTCCTGAAAAAAATACCGTACATCCTCAATATTTGGTCAAATTGCTCAGATCTGTAGAGTCTAGGACTATGCACACTTATATGGTTAAATAGAGAATTGAATTTCCTATCAGGGACCTGCTTTTGTGCTCTTGACACAAATTCTGTTTTAGAAGCTGTAGCGCCTTAAACAAAACGTGTAAACGAGGATTTTCCTGAAAAAAAAAAACATTTCTTAGGTTTTACAAGGAGAGCTTGTTACCATAAATTGTCGATTCTCAATACTAATTTCGACTACTAAAAATGACATCAGTGAGAAGGAGTGCGTGAATATGAATCCATTTATCAGATGATTTATTATGTGAAAACTATTATATTTAATAACAATTAATCCATTATCATATTTTTACATAATATCCTTTCTTTTAAGACCTTCATTCATGTATTATATTTTATAAGCTACCATTATAGTCTCATGATGTAACTAGCAGGGCCGCCCCAAGGGGCGAGCGAGGACGGCGATTGCCTGGGGCTCCGGGCTCTAGGGGGTGTCACGTCACCAACGTCGTCTTAAAAAACTACAAAAAACAATTTAAAAAAAATTATATCTTGTTCAGATATATCTTATATAATACTAGTTTTCTTCGCCGTTTATTATGGCCAATGGGCATGCACATAAGAAATTCTTCCCTCTTGTATCGAGCTCTTTTCAAGTTTATAGGACGTTATAGAGGAGGGGGCGCTTAAATCAAGGTTCACTCGAGCTCAAAATTATGCTTAAGGCGGCCCTGGTAATTAGCTAGAATAAGAGCTATGTAATTATTTATAGTCCATATTATTACGTTTTAACTTAACGGACCAAATCATCATAATCATCATCAATTGTTTCAAGCCTGTTGCCAGATCAATTTATTAAAATACCTTCATCTTCCTCTATTCTTCCACCATTCTTCCTCTTTTATTCAACACCTCAATCCTAGCCAATAATCAATTAATAATTAAAAGGCCGTCAGGATAGGTTCATTCCGATAGGGCCTTGTGACGGAGGAACCAATGTTCATTCAACATAAGACAGCCATAGCGCGATGTTCTAATAAACAAAACAAATCAATGAATAAAACTCACACACCCAAATCCTGACAAAAAATCAATTAACAATAATTAATTAACAATCATTAATAATTAATCATCAAGAATCAACATGTCCTGGGTTGGTGTTATAGGGGAAATAGTGGTAGAAGGAGGGTGAAAGTAGGTCAGTGGTGGGGAAAAGAGGCTATTTATAGCAGCCAATTAGAGAGCGAGGAGGCGTGGGTACATGACCAGTTTCGGCCTATCACAGCCTGTGCTACCAGGGCCAGAACACTACTACCCACAGTGAGGGGAGGGGGTTGTAGGAGAGGACGTAATCAGCACTTGAGAAAAGGGACCCACAGGTTGAGTCGCCTTGCCAAGCGTCTACATGGGGAAAGTGATCCACCTGACACGGGGTATGAGGGTTCCACGCCCCGTGTCATGTGGATCAATAATAATTTTATGGGATAAAGTGGCCTGGAACTCTCAATTTAACTACTACTAGTACTTAAGTTAGGATTGAGGAGAGATAATTTGGTCTTCATTGGATAATTAAACATAGCCTCCACAGGGAAAAATTTGGTAACAATGCTTGGTAGGGAACGAATCGCATAAAGTGGTTTATTCAACTTTCTACTTATAGGGCCTGATTTGTTAAACCGAACACACTGTTGGAATATGGTGTGTAGGGTGGAGAATACATTGGTTTAATATTATTACAGTTTGCTATAGTTTTGTATCTCAGCGGACTGGTAGGAGGACCATTGTCCATTACTAGGATTTCTGGTGGGCCAAAACGGCTAAAACACTTGTCCAGCTTTTAAATTATATCTTAGGCCCTAGTGGAACACATTACCCATTTCTCCACCCATTTACTATGTTAATCCTTTAATATTTTCGTCCCTTGAAACTCTAGAAATTCGGCATGGAGATTGTACCACGGTACGGAGGACTTGACACATTCTAAATATATTTTTCTCTTCGTTATTTTTAATGAATTGACAAATTAGACACAAAGCTATTTTATTCTCTATATTTCCCTATTCAATAAACATAAAAATGGGCTAAGAGTTTGCTCCTTGCTACCCCTGGATGCGCCTGAGAAACAAATTTAGTAACTTACCTCATCCTGCAAATTTGCAGAAATAACAACCTTACGCTCATACACTAAGCTATTATCTAAAACAGAGGTGGCCAACAAGTGACCCGCAGGCCACACACAGTCTATTGGGTCATTTTGTGCGGCCCGTGACAATGCTAGCAAAATAAAAAAATATTATTATTCTATTTATGATCACTATTATTATTAATTTTGACCAAGGAAATCTTGATGAGTGTACTTGATGAGTGTAATACTTTTTTCTGATTAGGTACAGTAACACTTCATTCTTAAACACACAATCTGATATTACATTATTACGTTTTAACTTAACGGACCAAATCATCATAAATTGTTTCAAGCCTGTTGCCAGATCAATTTATTAAAATACCTTCATCTTCCTCTATTCTTCCACCATTCTTCCTCTTTTATTTGCTTCCAGTCTTCTCATCTCACTTGCACACTTTCTGTTAACAAGTCCTCCCATCTTTTTCTTTGCCTTCTTTGCGGTCTTTTTCCTACAAACTTAATTTCCATCATTCGCTTTGGTATTCTCGTTTTTACCATTAAACCACATGTTTCACAAAATATATTTAGTGTAATTAGGTTTACAACATACTTAATGTGTCAAGTTAAAATATTTCTATTTGTTTGTAAAAAAGAGGCTAAAACAAACTACATTATTAATCAAATGTGTTTTTAACTTTAGATATACATGTAAAGTGTACATACAGTTTACATAATGATCGCCATGCTTATATGTTCAATTGTTTTATTTTGACACATCTGACATTAGTGTAAGCGTATAATGGCTTTAAAATAAAATAAATATTTTAACTATAAGCTGCCTTTTTTTCAAGATATGTTAAATTTTATAAATTGTAAGGCACCACTCTTCGAACAGGGAATATCTAGATACCGTAAGCCATCTCTCCTATTCTAAGATATAACTACCACCTATAAGCTATTACTGTTCTGCCAAGGTATATCTAACGACTGCAGGCTATCACTTTCTCTGGCAGGATATACCTAGTTATTGTAAGCCATCACTCCTCTGTCAAGATATGCCTGGTAACTGTAAGCCATCTCTCCTATTCTAAGATATAACTACCACCTATAAGCTATTACTGTTCTGCCAAGGTATACCTAACTACTGTAAGCCATCACTCTTCTGCCAGGATATACCTAGTTATTGTAAGCCATCAATCCTCAGCCATGATGTACCTAGTTACTGTAACCCATCACTCCTCTGCCAGGATATACCTATTTACTGTAAGTCATAATTCAGCTTCCAGGATATACCTAGTTACTGTAAGTCATCACGCCTCATCCAGTATATTCCCAGTGACTGTAACCCATCACTCCTTTGCCAGGATATACCTATTACTGTAAGTCATCACTCCTTTGCCAGGCTTTACCTATTACTGTAAGTCAACACTCTTTTCCAGGATATACCTATTACAGTAAGTCATCACTCCTCTTCCAGGATATACCTACTGACTGTAAGTTATCACTCCTCTGCCAGGATATACCTAGTTACTATAAGTCATCACGCCTTTGCCAGTATATACCCAGTGATTGTATATCTTGGTTCCTATGGAAGGATACACCTAGCTACTGTAAGCCATCACTCCTCAGCCGGTATATACGTTACGTCTCGAAAAAATCGGGACAGTCTTAATTTTAAGGGCTGCGTCCTGAATAACGACCAAAATGTAACAAATTATTCGACTGATGGAAAAAGTTTATACAGTGAAGTAAAAATATCGAAATCATTACATTTATAATATTTTACTTTTATTGAGAGTATCTGAATAAACTCCGTGTGTTTTTGCCTTTGCACTGGTGGACGAGGGGCGTGCCGGATGCTACCCCTCCCCTATTCATGACTTTTCAAGGTCACGTGAGCTTCAGTTTTCAGTTTCATACTGAGGAGTGACAGTCAGTGAATGTGAACTTTTCTATTTCGCTTCATTGTGTTTTGCGCATTTTGTGCAGTGATTTGCTGTTCTGTCTTTTTTTCGAAATTATGAGTGGTAATAGGAAGCAAATCGCAAAGAAAACAGCGAAAAAATGCAAATGTTAATTTAATTATGTGATACAAAAGGACTATCCCTTCTTAAAGAAACAAGAACACAACCCACATGTTGCATTTTGCACTCAATGTTCAAGTGAGATTAATATTGCTTATAGTGGCCTCTTAGACATAAAGTGTCACTTGAAGACTAAAAACACCTGAATATAGTTAATGCTGTTGTGATGACATATTCATTGAGTAAGTTCGTTATTAAAGCCAAAAATAAGATTGTGGTAAAAAAAAGGCAGCTCTTGCGTTTCACACAATAAAACAATCGTAGTTTTAGATCTATATATTGCACATTTAAACTTATTTCCACATTATTTTAACCAAAATACTCTGCTGCAAGAGCCAAAAGCGAAACCATGGTAAAAAAGTCTTATCTCCTGAATGTCAAAGATAGTTGTTGCAATAATTGAGTGAGACATCTTTATTTACAGTAATGGTTGACAGCGCAAACCATGGTGCTAAAAATTTAGTACCAATCATTAGGAGATATTTTCATGTGCCGACCGGTATAAATGTCAAAAGTCTTAGAGCTCGACACATTACCAGCTGAAACTAGTGATCAACTGAATGACTATGTATTTTCTGTTTTATGTCTCAATGAACTGGTCAAGAAATCAGTCTGTATGTCTGCAGAAAACACCAATAAAAATTTCGGAGGTGCAAAAAGAAAAGACTGCAATAAACTCTTTCGTAAATTATCAGCAAGCACTTAAAAATCCTTAGTTGGTGTAAGTTGCATGGCGCATGTTGTCAATAACTGCATTAAAAGTGCTGATGATACACTTCCTGTTGATGCCAAGTAACTATTGTGAAACTATTTTAAGTTTTTTCGCATTTACACTGTGCAAGTGGCAGAACTAAAGGATCTCTGCGAATACAGTGACATAGATTACTATAAACTGTTGTTTTATTTCAACACACGATAGTTTAGACTTCTACCTGTTTGGAGCGTGTTCTACAAATGATGGAGCCACTCAAAAGCTATTTTATGTCCTAAGAAAACCCTCCTGTGGTGTTAAAATTATTTTTTGAAGACCCAAACAGAGAATTGTAGCTATGGTTCCTGCACAATCTTTCATCACTTTTCAATGAAGGTGTAAACAAATAATGGAAGGAGATAAATAAAGTATCAGCAACAGAGGCAGCATGTGAATATTTGATTTTACATAAAAACTATTTTGACAGAAAACAATTTTCATTTCTACCAATGAAAGTTAAAGAGCTCCAAAGAAAAACCACTGCATTACAAGGCTGTGATTTACAATACCTGAAGGATACTATGTGTTATTTCTATGACCACTGTATAACCTATTTATATCTCTGGAAGTCAAATGTAGAAAGCTTGAGTAAACTATGTTGGTTAGATTTAAAGAAACAGCTGACATGGGAAGAATTAGAAGAAAGTTAGACTCTGTTTCAAGAAACTATGTCACCCATTTCACTTGACGGTTTGTTCAACGAACTAAGTGTGCTTAACTCATACCTCTAAGACAGTACTTTGACAAAATGGGCGAAGCAGAAGATTTTGACAGAGCACAGGTGGTTGACTATATTCCAGGATTTGAAAAATGATGATATTCATAATCTTAAAATGTTTGTGGAGTTTGTCCCTTCCCTACCAGGAATCAACGCTTCAATTGAGCGAGAATTCTTATTGATAAACAACTTTTGAGGTGGTGAAAAGTCCTAAATGTCTATTACTTGTGTTAAAGCACTTTTAGTGATACAAATGAACAGTACACAAATGTTGTGTACAGAAATGTACAAGAACATTAAGAAAATCAAGAATCTGTTAAAAGCTCTGGCCTCATCGAATAAATATCTGCCAGGAACACTGAAATCAAGTATAATTAGGAAAATGGACAAAAAAAATCTTAATTTCTAATAGCCTATTATATTTTTACAAAATAAAATTTTCTCAAAACTCTTATTATCTAAATTTTCTTGTTACTGGGCGTCACTTAGTCTTAGAGATTGAGAAGAGTCTTATAGTTTTGACTACCATTTTTATGTAGCCCATATTTATTTTTAACAATGACATAATATTGTAATTTATGTTGTTTTTTTAAATTACTAAAAAATAAAAAATCTTGGAATAGGTTCATTCTTAATTATACTTATACCTTCTAACACCATGGAATCAATCATCACGCTTTGGGCGTCGATTGAAACACTACGGATTAATTATCTGATATAATAATGCTGTGATGATGTATAAGTTGTCTATAGATCCGTGATCGAGCGCCTATCATCACTGTACGGAAAAGATACCTATTAACCAGCTGTCTATAGCTCCTTGTTCGAGCACTAATTAAAACGGTATAATTAATAAATGTAAAAAAGAGAACTGTTGATGGCTGTTTATTCACACAGGGTTTATTTAAATGACACCTGTTAATTGCTTATACATATTTCAATTAAATGTTTTATATCACTGCACACTTGTGATATTAATATAAGTTAATTTATACTGTGTTAGACTGTGACTGCAAGTGTGTGGCTTGTGCGTGGGCGGATATCCCGGTGTAGATGTTTGGATCCCGGAGATGACTTAAACATACGCACAACGGTTTATGTATGACATACCCCTTGCATGTTTCTCCCCTCACCAACAGTGTAAAATCTACCAAATAGAAATAGTCCTGGTGACAGGTGTTGTGAAGGCTAGCTTCTTATTGGTATAGAGCAGCGGTTCCCAAAGTGTGCTCCGCGGAGCACTTGGTGCTCCGCGAAACAT
>CABFOW010007507.1:0-23513 GCA_902141385.1 Timema californicum | reverse complement strand
GCTTTATGAGGTAATTGTATTATATTTGGAAGAAGGTACAGGAAAGGTGGATAGAAACATATAAAAGGGGGACGAACACAATGTGGTCTTTACAATGAAAAGAAGAACACAGTTCACACTTTACACTGCTGCCAATGGACAGAGAGGTAATTGCTGCTTCTTGAAGAAAATTGATCGTCACCACCCAATCCCCCAACCCAGGTTTCATTCCACTTTTATTAGTTAATTTCTTTTAAAAATGGTGTTTTATATTTAATTTATAGATGGGCCACTCAAATCCACCGAATCCTGACAAGTATTCAAATTTCGAGGATTCAGTGATTTACTGTGTTCGATGGTCAAATCTTTCACCTCATAAACAAAGCATAATATTTTGATTTCAAAACTTACTTAGTTAGGCCTAATTGAAAAGCACAACTTAATCTGTAATATTTATTTTGTCGGACAAAAGAGATAAGAATGGATAAAGTCATTATTAAAAAAAATTGTTAGGCCTGGAAAATCTAACGTGTCTAGTACCCTACCCTCCCCCCCCTAAGGGAAACTTGGACTCTAACGTTTCAGCACATGCTCACTTCGGAAACTATCCCCTCACGAACAATCTTGTAAATATTTTAACGAACATATAAAAACTCTTCAAAAACTGAAAATCAAAACTAGAATTAGAAATAAACTTGAAATAAATAAAACAAACTACAGCATTTTAAAGAGAAATCAGAACACATTACACAAAGTCAGCCGCCATGACGCATATTGTGTTTACTCGCCAGAGTGATGATTAAATGAAGATCAGGTTTTAATTATTTACAATTATGTAAAGAACCCCAATTTATCGCATATTACAATTTTTAAGTTAGATATTTTGTTGGGTTTCATGAAAAATAAATACTGTCAACAGTCAGTCACCGTTAAAACTGTTTATTTATGAATACTGGCCTACGTATTTTATATTGATTGTTTGTTTGGAATCATTTCAGGTAACCTGATCACTTAGTAAGTGTCTCGAGTTTTAAGAATCAATTAATAACTTGCTAATTCATAATTTGTTTTTAAATTAATTTTAACTAAGAGTATTTTTTAAATATGTTATTGAAGTAATTGTAAAAATATTCAAAACTTAGTCCTGCCTTATAAAATGGGATGAACATATTGGAAGAGTCGAATATATTTTCCTGTTTAAATAGAATGTATTCTCAGAAATCGATACATCGCAAGAATCGAATATATTTGTTTTCTATGCGAAAATAGATAATGGATGAATAAGAAGATAATAAAACAACCTAGGTAATATTGAGTTCACTATTTCCAATGTATGTTTAGTTGTTAAGCATGTTGTTTTAGTCATTATTAAAAATATCTGTTTGTATTTTTATTTTTGCTTTCTTATTAACATAAATTATTAAAGTTGATCAAAAGGTAACTAGGACTAATAAGTTTGTTTATTTAACGTGTTTTTTATTTTGATTGATATGGTTTTTAAAGAATAATATGAGTCTATATTGTTTAATTTGGCTGGATTCTAACCTGTATTTTGTGAGGGGTGGTTGGGGTTGATTAAAATAGAAAGCATGATTGTAGAAATTTTAATGATTTACAAATAGATCTACATTACACTATATAGGCCTAAAATCTCAATTAGATTTCTAACAATTTGTTAGAATTCAGATTCGAGAAATAGTGGATTCGACCCATCTCTAATTAAATTATCTTAGTGCAAAAAATACTAGAGAACATAATGTTTGGCACCTCTTCCATTTGCTGTGAGTATGAAACTGCAAAATATGATCTAGGTCTGACTCATCAACAAGACACCACAGTAAGTCACCACCTTACCAACTTGTCTGTCTCTACAAGACTTGTACCACCACTTAGAGGTGAAATAACCCCCTCCCCTCCCCAGCCAACAGGTTTGATAAACAAAGAAGAAAACTGTCTACACAAGAGATTAACAGTGACTTTTATAACACGAGCCCCACTCGCCCTTTGTTTTGTTTCTTGGAGCATTATGCTTTGTTTCTCACCCAAAACTTTTTGGGAAAGGGTCATTCCCGCCCGGCCAATGGAAATAGATATATTCCCGACATTTTCCCGAGGGTTTGGGATCCCGTCCACCGCTAATAGGAACATATAAAAGGAACCAACACAATATGGCTGTTATAACGAAAAGAGAAAAGCCAAACACAGTTCACACTTTACATTGCTGCCACTGGACAAAGAGGTAATTGCTGCCTCTTGAAGAAACTAGATTATTACCAGCCAATCCATCGACCTAGGTTTCATTTTAACATAATTCATCAGCAGGGAGCGTGAAACACGCAACACAACTTTCTATAAGAGGAAACATCAAATACAAAAGGGAAAGGAAGATAATTTATAAATAATAATAGAACACGTAAACGTACTAGCATTAAGGCCAAACACCTGATACTGCTTGATGGTGGTTCAAAGTGATTTAACAACCAGGCCCCAGACCAGTGATTCAACATCTAACTGAATGTTATTCCTTACCTCGACATAGTGCAGGATATCTCTGAAACTGGAGCGCTGCTGCTTGCGGTCTTTCTTGGCCCGATACTTGTGTGAGTCTGTGGCGAGCTGGCGTAGTTTGTCTGCTAGTTGTGGGGTCGACTCCTGGTGGAAATCATCGTTGTGGACTCGCCCCAGCTCATACACGAGGGCCATGGACTCCCCGGCTGCTAGACGCACGTCCAGATGGGCAGAGTCCAACAGCTCGGACAGTTGGGCCAGTTGACTGAAACAAGCACTTTCTATTACTCTGGCGGGTTCTTAGAACACATCCTGTCCTGGAGGACATTTAGGAGTCAATCTCAGAACACATCCTGTCCTGGAGGGCATTTCAGATAAAAACAACTTACTACTATGTTTTCTAAGGAAATGTATAGCATTGAGCCCAAGGTCGCAGGTATCCAGGTGTAAATTAATTGTTTTCTCAGGCTCAAACTCAGCTCATCTCTAATACACCTCACATTTATGAGAAACTATTCAACTTTGAGAACATATCACAATTTTTATTTTAGGCATTGGTTCAAATCCAATCCAGGTTGTTTGAATTTTAAAAACTTTTATTGAAGAAGTTTGTCTTTTATATTATTCTTTCTTTTTTTACATGCTCCTATCCAAGTGTTCAATCATCATTTACCAATTTCCTTCTTCTCCCTTTGTGCGTTTCACACTCCTCCCTGATTAGTTCCGATAGAATGAAACCTGGGTCGGGGGATTGGGTGGAAACAATCAATTTTCTTCGAGAGGCTGTCCATTGGCAGCAGTGTATTGTGTTTGTTCCCTTTTATGTGTTTCTATCCACCTCTCCTGCACCTTCTTCCAAATAAAGTACAGTTTAATATTTATGCACTCGGGTTATAGGTTTATGTACTAATTATGCCAATGGTTTTTAGGGATTTTGAAGGTTACATTGAGAAGTGTGTGTGGGTGGAGAGAAACCACCCTTAGTACACCCGACAGAGGTCCGAACCTTGATCTCACTGTCATTGGCAGTCTAGTCTACGTTAGAACACGCAGCCACTCAAGTATTTTTATTGTGGAACTTTAGATTTGGTATTTTTAAATGCTTTCATAAAAGTGAATATAATTGATTTTAGATCAACTTACATCTGCTCTCTGATCAAGACAATGATTATATTTAGTTAAATTAATTTTAATTTATAGTAAGAAGAAGTATGAAATTAATATTATAAGGAGCGTACTTGGTAAACGACAATTGATTGATTGACTTCTCAAATCAATTAACAATACAAGTTATTAATATGAGGATATAGTTTATTAAAAGGAAGATTGTTAGATCAGAAAAAGAGTTAGATACTAAGTCAGTTAACAATATGAATTGATAGAAATGATAAAGAATTAATTATTCAAAGAGAAAAGATCGTTAAGTCGGGAATGTAATCACTTATAAATACATCACTATCTTCCTAAGAATCACCTAGAAACTGCTCAAGAGCAAATTGAATTTAAAAAGAAGGTAAAACTCTAGTTGAGCGATATGATTATCTGCAGTATTGTGTTTTTTAATGTCAAAAAGTGTTTCAATGAATGCTTGCCCAACATTTCTATGGAAAAAATAATCTGTATGTAAGCTCTAACAAGTAAATATGCTTCCTTAATTACGGTAAATAAAAATGAATTAAAATAATACGACCAAAATTTGTGTATACCTAACGATCGAAAGTAGTCGAAAAAGATAGCTAAAAGTTAGTTTCCATTTACATAGATTCTTTTACTTCTTTACTTCCAAGCCTTTGGTCACAATATTGTGATCTTATCAGACGATTGGTTCACACACACCTTTGAACAAAGGTCTTTGGTTCAGGGTAATACATTTCTTGGATCAAGATAACTTTTTATGGTTATAGGAATGTTTTTGTTAATTATTCACATTTAACTCAACCAAATAAATCAAAAAGTCAAATAGTCACATCCATGAAAATATTTCATTTTACCAGTTAGTTAGGTAACATCACGATAACATCTAATAATAGGCTCAAGGTCAAAACAAATTAAGAGGAAAGAGCATTTTGAGCCTACAATCTACGTCAGTGAACTGGTAATTCAGTAGTGTAGTGTTATTGATATTAACTAATCAGCCAATTAGATCTATAATTGAGTGATCTTGTTTATAAAAAGGCTTCCTCCGCATCTCAATTAAACAATGAATGAGAAAAAGCCACCAGATTTATTTTAATTTAGGAGTAATATGCAACAAACAGATAACACGCAGGCCGCTACAAATTCTGAGGTTCCGAGGCCAATATTCTCAGTGCCTAATAAAACTGTGCTAGACACAATCTTAGGGTGATATTATGTATTTAGTTTAACTAAAGATGTAGCCAAGAGCAAGAGAGACTAAGAAAGAGATGGAAAGTGTGCAAGTGAGAGGAGAGTGATGGGAGGAGGTAACGGAGGAAGATGGAGGTATTTTACTAAACTGACCCGGCCCCAGATGGTGGTGGTGAGGAAATAAAATATTACTATGAAAGAGTGATTCTAAATTTAAAGATATTAACTGTGTATGGAAATAGTTATATTTGTTTGATAATTTTTTTAATGAAAATACTAACTCTACATTTTAAAATATTTTATGTAATGATTGACAATTTGTGAAATTATTAACTAGATGCCAACAATAACTACACATCCATTACTGTTTCCAGCCTGGCCTGGGCCAGTTTTTATTCAGCCCACGTTTCCCACCACCGGCTGGCTAAGCCCGTCGTAGCTTCATACGGATTACAATCCAACTTAAGACTAGGACAGACACGACAGCAAGTCCCCAGCCATTAATTCATCATTGGGAAAGGGTAACCCACATTTCCCCAATGATCAATTTTTCAGCCATGCCAGGAATCGAACCCGGGATCCTTAGCTCAGTAGACAGACACGCTACCGACTGAGCTAAGGTGTTGGACAGATGGCAACCATAACAAAGATCGACAAAGTTTTTCAAATAAATGTGTAACATATTTGTAAGAAGGTACAGGAAAGGTGGATAGAAACATATAAAAGGGGGACAAACACAATATGGCTTCCACAATGAAAAGAAGAACACAGTTCACACTTTACACTGCTGCCAATGGACAAGGAGGTAATGGTTGCCTCTTAAAGAAAATTGATAGTCTCCGCCCAATCCCCCGACCTAGGTTTCATTCTATCGGAACTCATCAGGGAGGAGTGTGAAACGCACAACAGAACTTCCTAAAAGAGAGAAAAAAAACAACAAAAAAACAAAAACAAAAGGGGAGAAAAAGGAAAATGGTAAAGAATGATAGAACACACAGATAAATGTGTAAGTAATGAAATAATAGTTTACTGACGGTACAAAGACAGAGTCGCTGTCCTCGGACATGAGCATGTAGATGTCCCCAGGAGACATGAGCGTGAGTAGCAGGCTCCAAGCGGAGAGAGCCGCGGCGTGGAGCAACGCCTGGTCAGCAGTCACCAAAGGCACGGTACCGTTGCCTTTCAAGTACGAGGCAGAAAAGATGTTTTCCAGGCTGTGCATGAGCTGCACCACGTCCGCCATCTCACCGCCCGCCAGAAAGGTGCACAGCCCCAGCGCCCAACAGCACTGACAACAGACAGTCACAGGTGTAGCCTCTCGGCCTCCGATGTTCACTCTTATACATGTTCATGTGTGACTAGAATTCACTAGTGTAACAAAATAGTTATTCAAGTAAGGTGTTATCTAGAGCTTGTTACAAATACCAACTATTATTTTACAAATATTATATATAATTATACTTAAATAATGCTAAATTATCGAATAAATTTAAAAATGAGGCCTGGACACGAGAATCAAGCTCAATACCTTTGGCTTATCGCGTCAATGCGCTACCACTAAGCTATCCAGGGACTGTTCCAGGCTCTCATTCGTCTAAGAATAAAGAACAACATTTACAACTAAAACTTCATCTACTTAATCATTAAGCAACCTTTTTTTAAACTATTGTTTCCAGCCTGTGGCCCGGTGGGTTTAGTAAAATCCCTCCTCTCTTCTCCTCTCACTTGAACACTTTCTGTTATCTGCTCCTCCCATCCCTTTCTTTTCCCAACATTTTATTTGGCATCCTCTATCCTCGATAGACGCCCGCCCGGACCATAACTTTCCCGTGGGTGAGACTGACCTTGGCTCTGGCCAGGAGGGAAGCTGCCCCATCGTTCGCCACAAGAGACAGCACTGGGGACAGGTCCCTGCACACCTCCTCTGCGCAGTCCCCCGCCCCCAGCTGGACGCACAGCAGTGGCGCCAACTGGGCGGCCGCCGCCTGCTCTAGTCCACGACCCTTCTTCAAGCTGCGCTCGATCCCGTCTGTCAGAGTTGCGCGCCTTCACACATTTAACAGAGATTAATGAATGAATGAATATTAATTATTTAAATGCTAAGAAAGGAACTGACAGTTCAAGCACAGGAACAATTAGTTAAGTGACAATGTATACAAATTGTTATTATTCCAATATCTGTGATGGAAAGGCTTATATATTATACACCCACAAAATAATAAATTATGCCAGTTGAAACATTAGTCTTTAAACTACACCATAAAGAGAGGTAGAATCATTATTAAGGGTTAGCCAAAGTATATTTTAAAATTCCCTGACTTTTAGAAGTTTTACAGGTCGCTGGACACCCTGTTATTATTTTCACACAATATGGGTTTGTTATGACTGAAATGGAAATTCCTTGTACTCGAGAGGTCATTCAAAACCATGTAACACTGTTGGTGTGTTGGTGTTGAAGGGGTAATGGGGCGGACGAGGTATATTGTCCACATGGTGTTGCATGAGGGTAGCTCTTATGTCTAGATGGTGTTACATGAGGGTAGCTCTTATGTCTACGTGGTGTTACAGGAGGGTAGCTCTTATGTCTACGTGGTGTTACATGAGGGTAGCTCTTATGTCTAGATGGTGTTACATGAGGGAGCTCAATTACTGACTCTCATCTATCCAGTGGAGGTGTGTGTGTGTGTGAGTGTGTGTTACTGGTATCATATTACGTTGAACAAATGACCCTAAACAAAATGTAGGCTAATATTTAATTAATCATAAGTTCACATCCTTTGCTGTTCTTCCCTTTCACTTTACACATGCTTTTTGAAAATATTTAAATTATTTAAAAACGTATTGATATTCATAAATAAAAGTTTACAAATCAAGTTTTACATCTTGTTTCGAGTTAATAAAAAATAGCTTTGCAGCTATGGCACCATTTACATAACACCTTTTTGTCACAAAGCTAAAAATGATATTATTAGTAGTGTCTAGTTTATTTATATTTAGTACTTATCAAATAGATCTGATATAATGTCAAGGATTCCTTTATTTTTTGGGGGGGAAGAAGGGAAAAAAAGATATAAAATTTAAACATTTAGTCAAGTATTATTCTATAAATTGAGTAGGCTAGCTAGTATTATGCTATAAATGAGTAGGCTAGCTAGTATTATGCTATAAATGAGTAGGCTAGCTAGTATTATGGTATAAATGAGTAGGCTAGCTAGTATTAATGCAGATGGATGTAAAATGTTTTGCATACATATTGTTATATATTTATGATAAACCATTAAAAAATATTAAATTAACTTATTTTTATTTTAAATACTAAGTATATATTTCAATGCTTAAACGTAAATATATTTTGGTTTTTTCGTTATCATTTGCTTTCAATAAACATCACTAAAACATTTTTGTTAGACATATCAGTAGCTTTTTCTACAAATGAACATTAAACATAAGATATTTTAACAGACTGTCTCAACATTTGAATTCAAAGAAGATTTAAATCATAATTCATTAAAAATTACATCACAACCATTTGTGAGTGACCCTCGCCAGATCATTGATGTCAGTTATTTTAGTAGTGCAATTCCATATAGGACGACCTATTTTATCTTTGTAAATAATATATTAACTAAGTAGTAATAAGATAAGTTTTAATGGTTATGGCATTAATTCACAATGCATGTTGGCCACAGGAGTATTGGAACGGACTGTACTCCAACAAGGAACTGTAGTCATAATTAGAAGCAGGTTTGGACAGTCAGCCGGAGTCAGTGAAAATGTAGCGACTCTGGCTTCAAAATAAAAACTTATAGGTCTATGTTATATTATAGCAATATACAGGTAAATAGCAATATCATTTTAATTTCATACCTTTTATTTTTCAAGAACAATATTTGACTAATTTATTTAAATATAAATTCACAATGCCAAAAAAAGCTTTCCATGATTTTATTTTATATGTATTTAAGTAGCCTGATGAGTCATGTGGTGGTGTGCTATCATTTTACTGCGGTAAACTTAGTAACACTAATTAATATACATTAGTGCGCTTTGCTAGTAGAATGGTCTAAGGCGCTACTCTTGCAGTATACTGGACTGCCAATGATGGGGAGATAGAGGTTTGAATCTCGGTCGGGTGTACAGCGTTTTTTTAAATTTTTTTATTATAAAATGGTTCTCCACTCTCCCTTCACGCAAATGAAGGTACACTTCCTATACAAATAGCCTTCCGCATCCCTAAGACCAGTAGTGTAATTAGTACATAGCTGTATAACCTGAACGGGTACTAAGATGCAGTTATATATATACACCAAAACCACGCTATAAGGGCCAGGGTTCATTCCTGACTCGGTGTAATTGTACAGTTTTTATTAAGCATTGCATACAAAGGATTTAAGGAAATAAAGGGTAAAACCAGATAATTGCACCAACTTTCTTGGAACTAAAAACAATCCTGGAGCAGATTTAAAAATACCTGTCCGTGACAAAGTCTGGAACACATTTCTTGACAAATGCCTTAGCAACAGATTCCAGAGCAGATGTGCGACCTTGAGCTGATTTCTCACTAATTCCATCGATTGCTTCTTTAAGTTTTTCTTCAAATATCTCTTCCTGGGTTTGTTCATCAATTTCATCGCTCCCTGAAATACAAGGGTATTGCTTACTACCAACCTAAAGAATAAACATTAACAACACTATAATATTTTAAGGAGCTAAGTATATAAAAAACAAAGAGTTTAAAATATTTAGCGAGAGCACTTCGCTGGGAGCTCAATGTTGAACGAGCAGGAGGTTTTTTATAAGAACAATGTTCTACAACATCAGTTTATTAAATATGGTTCCATGCTACTATTTTGATTCACTGTGAATTTAATTAATTATTATTCTACTTTTGAGGCAAGTCAACACAAAATGGTCATTAGCGCTTTTTACAAATAAAAACATAGTAAAATCTCCATAGGGGAGAGTAATAACACAAAACACCTGCTAAAAACATCAGGTGCATTCATACACCACATTTAGTGGACAAGTCATCACCGACTAAGTAAACTGCCTCAATCTTCCTCTATCCTTCCTCCATTATTCTCCTCTCACTTGCACACTTTCTGTTAAATCTGCTCCTCCCTTGTGCTCTCTTTTCTCCATAGTTCTATTTGGCAGTTTCTCCTGCACCCTCATTACGTGACTATACCATCTCAGCCCCTCACAGACTTCAATATAAACATGTGAGAGTTACTGAACAGTTACTCTATACGAGTGGAAATTGAGTTAAAGGATTCCCCTAGACTAGAGTATACAACAGAGTAAACCAATA
Source organism: Timema californicum (assembly GCA_902141385.1). Classification (NCBI taxonomy): domain Eukaryota; kingdom Metazoa; phylum Arthropoda; class Insecta; order Phasmatodea; family Timematidae; genus Timema; species Timema californicum. The sequence continues at coordinate 13,387 of CABFOW010007507.1, read as the reverse complement.
ACTCCATCAGTAATGTCGGTCACCATCAGGAGAGTAAGGAATCCTTGTGACCTAGATGTGGTACAAACTAAGGGGACCCTTGCAAAGCTCCCACCCTCTCAATAAAAACCACGGGTAAGTGGTCTTGTCATGACTACCTCCCCGCTTATACAAGAAATGTTGATTTCTGCGACGAGAACTATGGCAATTGTAATATTGTATTTGATGGACTCAGTTTTAGAGAAAGTTGTGAATATATTGAAAGGCAAAGAAAGCATCAGTGAAGATTAGCGTCAGCCCACAACGATATCAACTATATAACTTGCATTCCTCACAAATTTGTCAAAATAAAGACCACCTGCCCCAGAGCGGTTGCTTTACTTATATATTGTGTAATTGTAACTCTAGCTGCAAGTGTAATTGTGAATGTCATCACATAGGCCTCCCACGATACATAAGCTTTCCCCGTGATAAATAGGCCTATAGTGAAAGCTGCCTTAAACGGATATTTGTCTTATGACAAAATTATTTTCCAGTCCTGTGACTTTAGGGCTGAAAAACATGTTTAAAACTGTGGATTAAACAGAAACTGTCTAACGGAGAAACAGAAAACAAAATAAGCCTTTGAAAATGTCAATGTTCTGGAGTGCATCATTTGGAAAAAATTTAGGTAAGCCCCTACCAAGATAGTTCCACAGAATTTTGTTTTCTATAACTTTTTCGTTATTTTAACCCTTTTAGTGCCACGATCTGATGGGCTCCGCCTACTATTGCTAAAAGTACCACGATCCGATCTGATGGGCTACGCCTACTATTGCTAAAAGTACCACGATCCGATGGGCTACGCCTACTATTGCTAAAAGTACCACGATCCGATCTGATGGGCTCCACCTACTATTGCTAAAAGTGCCACGATCCGATCTGATGGGCTCCACCTACTATTGCTAAAAGTGCCACGATCCGATCTGATGGGCTCCACCTACTATTGCTAAAAGTGCCACGATCCGATCTGATGGGCTCCACCTACTATTGCTAAAAGTGCCACGATCCGATCTGATGGGCTCCACCTACTATTGCTAAAAGTGCCACGATCCGATCTGATGGGCTCCACCTACTATTGCTAAAAGTGCCACGATCCGATCTGATGGGCTCCACCTACTATTGCTAAAAGTGCCACGATCCGATCTGATGGGCTCCACCTACTATTGCTAAAAGTGCCACGATCCGATCTGATGGGCTCCACCTACTATTGCTAAAAGTGCCACGATCCGATCTGATGGGCTCCACCTACTATTGCTAAAAGTGCCACGATCCGATCTGATGGGCTCCACCTACTATTGCTAAAAGTGCCACGATCCGATCTGATGGGCTCCACCTACTATTGCTAAAAGTGCCACGATCCGATCTGATGGGCTCCACCTACTATTGCTAAAAGTGCCACGATCCGATCTGATGGGCTCCACCTACTATTGCTAAAAGTACCACGATCCGATCTGATGGGCTAAGCCTACTATTGCTAAAAGTACCACGATCCGATCTGATGGGCTATGACTACTATTGCTAAAAGTGTCACGATCCGATCTGATGGGCTACGCCTATTATTGCTAAAAGTGCCAGGATCTGATCTGATAGGCTCCACCTACTATTGCTAAAAGTGCCACGATATGATCTGATGGGCTACGCCTATTATTGCTAAAAGTGCCACGATCTGATCTGATAGGCTCCACCTAATATTAGTAAAAGTGCCACAATCTGATCTGATCTGATGGGCTCCACCTACTATTGCTAAAAGTGCCAAGATCCGATCTGATAGGCTCCGCCTACTATTGCTAAAAGTGCGACAATCCGATCTGATGGGCTCCACCTACTATTGCTAAAAGTGCAAGAGCCAATGAGGTCGGTTCTCCAGATTTGAGCTAGTTCCCGCTCTACCTAATAGATAGTGTAGTAGTGTCATATCTCACTGTAAAGAGAACAGTTCCCTCTAATATTTTATATACTAATTATATTTCCATTGTATGTCATGTGAATGAAAAGATTTATTTACCAATGTAGCCTATGCAAATAGGCGTAATGACTTTACAAATTTAAATAGTATTTTAAAAAAATATGAAATTATTCGTTATTTTTTGAAAAAAGCATTTAGTATGTGTAGCCGCAGGGTTGTTATAATTCTACCCAGCCTGAAAAAAACTTATATTTTGCATAAAAATGAATTGTCTAATCAGTTTTTGAAAATTGTTAGTCATTCTGTTGAAAACCCTTTGGTTCAACCCCAATAATACATTGATTTGTAAGGTGTTATACACAATTTCTGAAATTACAGATTGTATACAATAGACTTAGCGATATAATATGTTTTGTTTTAATTGGTTAAACAAAGTAATATGTTCATCCAGCAACTCACTTGGGATAATATAATGTTTTAATTGGTTAAACAAAGTAATATGTGCATCTAGCAACTCACTTGGGATAATATAAATTTAAGGTGTCAACACTGTATTAATGCGTTGTCAAAAAGCAAATGGGGTAACAAAAGTTCATACATTTTATCTTTAAGTAAAGTAAACAAATTAATTGTGCAGCTGGCTGGCTAGTAATTTGGGGCATGGTCACCCCTCCCCCTCTTTCTAGTCCTTCTACATAAACAGTTTCTTTTTTCAACCTGCTATGTATATTGTTGCCAAGAATTACATTGTTGCATTATTGTTTTCTGTTATTATGTCTGTTATTACTCCTTTCTTTACCATATTAAAATAAAAATATGTTTCTCTGGATCCCAAATAATTAATATATAACATACATAATAACTTTTATTAAAGCAATAAAACAAAAACAACAACAATATGACCCAACTGTTTTTTTTTAAATAACCCGGGTTTGTTTCAACCCTGTGTGTAGGCCGAAGTATTTGTTGATGAGGTAAGCAATATTATAGGTCTTGTTGTATGGTACGTAATAACAGACCAAAAATATAGCCTATAATGTAAGATATCCAATAAGAATTCCTGTAATTACTATTTATAATCACTACAACAAAATAATATTGAAATGTACATATAATATATTTTTTAAATATGTTAGTTAGCATATAATTTAAAATTTGTAAATTAAACAAATATAATTAAATTGTATCAATTTACTGTTATCAAAGAACAGTATATATGGATAAAAATGCTGGAAAAATCAAAATAATCACTTCATAAATAAAGGGTTGGTGAATTTTCTTGCAAACCCTTACAACAATGAGGAAATAGCTGTGGCACTCTTCACACACAAAACCTAACAGGCCTCCGGCATTCTTCGCGCGCCAATTCTGGAATAGGCCAGGGGTGCAGAATATGTCAGAGATCCAATATTTCCACAAAATATACAATTTTTACAAAAAAAATTTCCCTGAAAACCATAGCACTCAAAATAAAACATTAAATATTTTATATAGGCTGAAGGGAATAAGGATTACTACCTACTACATAGTTTGGAAAATTCAGATTTAAATATATTTTTAATCATAGCTATTTTTATAAAACCTACCTTATAAAATATTTAGTTGTATCCCAGAAATGGCAGCCTTCCCATTTCCTTACATATTGTTACTGATTGTTGCCAGTAGGAGAGTTTTCTCTGATCACATAATTAACGTTTTACAAAACTTGCAATACTCCCTTGATCCTTACTTGTAGGTTTTTCTTGGAGATGTTTATTAAATATATGATATCCGAGTTTAACATGTCTTCCAAGCCATTCACAATAAACACAGTTGACGTCTTGTTTGCTCTTTAAAAGTCGACATAATAAAAATTGTTTCACTAAACCATCTAATTTTTTATAAACATTTATCTATTATAAAATCTACAAACCTTAATAGGTCCACTAAAAACAACCATTTCATGGCTAAACAATTGTTACAACATGTCAAGAGTTTAAATAAACTGCCTGCACATCACCGTGTAATTAGGCCGTGATTTAATTCAAACTAAAACCAAACATCGCTCAACCTTCCCTACCCTCCCCCACCTGCCCGCCATAGCTACCTAACACTCGGGTAGGGTAGGTGACTCATCACTCAATCACATCATCAACCAGGTTGAATTATTAGATTTTTCCTTGGCCCCTTATCTCCACCTCTGACTTCTTACCTAGAACTCTGACCCATTATCTTAACCCCTAGACACCGCACCTGACCCCGCCTCACTATGGCACATACTGACAGTGTTGAGTGTCATCAGTCTTTGTTTTTCATACAAATTAAACTACCATATCAGAACCAGAGTGTACTAAACACCGCAACAAAATCATTGGACTTTTCCCTGCCCCAAATTTCCCCCAAACCTTGTTCATGCGTTCGGAAATATTCTGCAGCCCTGGAATAGGCATGGCCCTAAATGGGTTGAAATATGAAGTCGGGTACCGTATATTTCCTTTCTCCTTTTGTTACCATGCCTACAGAATTTTGTACTGTAATTTCCTTTTGATTGTTATCTTTGTACTTCCCAGTTTCTGCGCCAATCACCTTTGGAGTTCAACTTTCAACGGTCTAGCAAACCTGTATTGAAATTCAATTGTTTGCCCCTTCCGGATACTTGTGGTCCCGGCAGGTTTCACTGTAGTTGATTTGAGAAGGGTCGCAGTGTTGTCTGCGTACAGAGTAAGTAAAATGTGGTTGCATAAAGTAATATAATAAAAGAGTTTTCAAAACGTGTTTTAAAATCTTTTGGGACCAACTTCAACATGAAAATTTGAAATGAAGACCATATTTGTCGTGTGTGGATTGACCGGCTATGTAAACAGAGCGGAAGAAAGACCTGCAGATAGGACACCAACAAATGAAGGTTGAAAGAAAATGCAACAATGATGTCAGTCATCTCAGACTCAATGAAACATCATGACTTGCATAACGGCAGGCATAACCTCGGCCACATCCACAAGCAGACATCAGCAACAAACAAACTCGTCTACCAGAAGCTCCCGGGATATCAACAGGTGACTCAGTGGTACAATAATTACAGGGGTTCAAAATATGGCCATTGAGTAAACAAATATAAGGAAGAGATATCACCAACCGCCATAATGGTGAAAATATTTAGTCTTCCTAACAAATACGGTGCTTTCGTCACAGCACAAGACGGTGAAAGTGCTTAACGACAGATAGTTGAGAATCTTCTTGAGAAAGGGCGAATGAATTTGTGTCAATGAGTACAAATATCTTTGAACCGAGTGAGATCGCTGGTGAAATAGGGTAAGAAGACTGTTAGGCACATCCCGTACTGACATGGGTGTCCGAGTGAGTCAAGGAAACAAGGTGTCAGGTGACAACTGTCAATGTGACTGCTCTGGCAAGATGCGATGTGCCTACAATGGTGGTGGAATATCGCAGGGATAAAATAAGTAATTCTTTGGCTGTAAGCCTATCAGGGATTTGTATGAAAAGTACTACCTAATTCTTGTAAGTGAGTAGATAATTACTTAACTTTATTATCTTATTAAAAAAACTGTGAACATTTTCTAACAAAACAAGCGAAAGTAGACCATGGCTGTATCGGAATGGTCCGTCCCCTACGCACTTGTGCACTTTACTGCACACTTTAATAAAATACGTTTCTGGCGCTCCTAAGTACATAGGGTGCATGATAGTTTCGGACAGCAAAGTACAGCTAGAGCCATCTGGTGGTTAATTCCGAAACATACGTTTCCATGGTAAAAATATTGCCAGATAAATACAAAGGTCTATATGAATTCTAAAATAAATTATTTACATGTTGATCTCTTGTTTTGAGACATTTTGCTGAATAAACAAATAAATTACGCGCCAACAGATGTGGGATGTATGCGAGGACACCAAGGAGCATGTCAAACATTTTTGTGTATTTATATAAATTGGTAAATATATACATTTAAATATTGCCCTAATTAAGTTACTTTTATCTGTAAAGTATTATTCTCAAACAAATTTTACTGAAGATCCCATAACTCGCGAAAAAAAAAAGTCCTATTGAGAGAGATTTTCACACTAGGAAGAGAAATTTAACTGTTTAACATCATGAATATAAACAAAGAACATACTATACTAGTTTAACTAAAGTGCGCGATAAAGGGCAAGTCGTGTGTGCCCCTTAGTAAAGTGCGCAATTGTACACTTTGAAGATTCAGACACCATCAAAAATCACTTCCGGCCTTTAAGCCGACGCCATTGCAACTTCAAAGTGCACTTGGCTTCCAAGGGCCCTTAGACGGACTATTCGGATACAGTCCATCACAGATCTCAAGTGCTCATGACCAGATCATTGTGATAGTAGGCCTACTTTATTGGGTGCATAATTATGTTTTAAACATTAAATAACCACCAAATGAGATTATCCTAGCCTTTTGGATGAGTAAATACAAATGAGCTTAATCTAACCTTTCATGTGTGAATAATAAGCCGTGCTTAAATATAGCAATTAGGTGTTTTTTTAAATAATTTGTTTTGTTCCCCTACAATCGAAAATTTGCTCTAAATGATGATGTGTGCGCTATAAGGAATTACATTTCACATAATTTGACAAGAGAAGAAAATATCTCACTCTCAGTTCACACTGACTGTAGCTGTGTGAAGAAGTAACAAAAGATAGGTTTTTTTTACATCCAGGGCAACAAAAACTGACCTTCCTCAATAACACTTTTTGTCTCGGAGAAACCACTGATGATGCTGACATTGTCATTCAGAGAATCTTCGTCAGATGTTAAGCCAATTACTTCCATTCGAGGTTTTTGAGATGCACCTGGAACAGTGACAATTTTAGATTAAATTTGGTAGATGCAACTTCAGCACCTAACTATATTTTTAGTACAAAACAAGTTTTGCCTCGTTTAGGTTATTCTCAACTATAATGTTTTCAGACTAGCTCTAGAAACTAATATAGTTGTCAAATACTATGTTTTTCATACAAAAGGTTATGGTTGGATAGATCAATGTTAGATACAATTGACATCGTCACTGAAATACACACACATAAGTGACAATTTAATAAAATTTGGTTATGATCCATATGGTAAACACCTAAGCCAAATAACGAAACACTCTTACAGCAAGGCCACCAAGGCATGGGGTTTTCTCACCTGTCTTTCCCTTTCGTTTTCCTTTCGGCATGTTTATTTATATAGTTACAATCCGGCCTAAAATTTAACACTAATCAAGACGGTAAACAATTCAATATAGTATTTCTCCTGCGTATACTTAATACTTGACATATAAATACAATTTTGCAAGAACTCATGTACATGTTGAAAATTCAGTACATGCGAAGCAAGCCTTCACGGCTAATGATGTTGCAATCAGTTCCAAAGAGATGTGAATAATATTTGAGAACATCTCCAAACAAAGTTGCTCTGTATTGCCAAAGAGATAGATAGTAGTGAACGAAGCTTATTTCTATACTTTTGGGCTATCTAAAAATTTTACACTCGTGGAGCTCTGGTGATTAATACAATTACAGCATACGTGAATGAAAATGTAAACGGTCGTTAAATTAAATCTTTAGATTTATTGGTACTTTGACTTTCAACATAATCAATGTTTAAACATAATAAATAAAAAAATATTTGAAACAAGGATTGGGAAAGATAAACTTTTGAAAATTTTAAGCCTTGAAAAGGACAAACATTTCAACTTATAAATGATTTTAATAGGTAAAACAATAATTCATTATGCGGTAAGCCACACACCAAGATGGCTGGAGCGAGTGGCAGCAGTGAGAGTGTTTATTGGAAAATGGAAGATATTATTGAACTAGCTCCTCATTGGATAGTGAAAGTGATTCAGCTGTTGATGATAGGGACCAGAACGAGGATTATCAACCGAATTTGGGTGCTTCATCAGATTATTCCGAGGTAAGTCATTTAAAAATATTTTGCTGTTTAACACTGTATGGACATAATAAAAGTGGCATTTCTTTGGAATAGTAAATTGCTACTTTTTAATAGGGCTTAAAGCTATTATTCAAATATTATTTGTAATTAATTTTAAATGTGATGCATGTTTGAAGATGTGAATGTTAAAAATGTAGTTGATATATTATTACGCTGTGTTTATGGGTGATGTTGGGCTTACCATTGTGTTGGCTCTGAACTATTATTTATATTACTATTTTATTTTATGTTGCAGGATGTACCCAAAGTTATCCGAGATACTCCAGTTACACCAGAAAAGCGTAGGGGACGTAAGCAGTACCGTTATCGTGAACCTGAAAATTCAGCGAAGAGTAAAATGAAACGGAAAAAGAATTTAATTAGTTTTATTATTATGTTTTTTTATTTATTAACTCTAGCAGATAATATCTACCTATGAATAAACATTCATTTAGTGGCTTTTTATAATTGTATAGTGCCAAGAATACATCAATATCAAGATAAAGTGTAACGTGCCAGCTAGATTGATGAGACTACCTTGCAACTGTCGAAATAAATGTCGACAAAAACTGATAAAATCAGCAGAACAACGATTTAATAATTTATGTATTCTTGCAAATTTTGATAGTCAAAATTCATACTTATTTTCATCCATAAAAATAATACTCATGAAGCGATCTTATCCTAAAAAGATGAAAAAAAAAGTGAATTATTCAGGAAGGTAGCTAACAAATACCCGGTGAAAATGGACGGTAGCGATATAAAAGTTTGTAGAATGAAGTTTCTGACCATACATGGCCTGCAGAACTCTGAGGGAAGGGTTGACAATATTGTGAAACAGATATCAAATAACTCTACAGCAGTAAAACGAGAGTCTCTAGGGAAACATTCAAACAGGAAAAATAAAGTGTCTGAGATCATGTTGCAAATTATACGTGATCATATTTGATACATTCCAACATACCAGAGTCACTATAGTCGCGAATCAAATCCATCCAAAGTATATCATGATTGTGATATTTCAATTGCTTCCTTGTATCGTGACTATTATGTGCCATAATGCAAAGAGCATAGCTTTATACCTGTTTCTGAAGATAAATACAGACGTGTATTTTGCTCAGAGTATAACATTGGTTTCTAAGTGCCAAACTCAAATACATGTAAAACATGTGATACATTGAACATTCAGATTGACGCATGTAAATTACCAGAAGATCAAGATAAACATGACTGGCTAATCATACAGAAAGAGTTTCATCAGAGGCAAGCAGATTCAATGCAGCAGAACATAAAGCTAGAAAAACAGACTGCTCGAGACCAAGACAGTATATTAGTATGTTTTGTTGACTTGCAACAGGCACTGCCAGTGCCAAAGCTCACTGTAGGTCATACATTCTACAAAATAAAATTATGGATGTACAATTTCGGAATTCACGAGTATGGAAACGATACTGGGCATATGTTCATGGACAGATGACATATCCAAGAGGGGAAGTGATGAGGTTTGTAGTACAATACTTAAATATCTTTCAATAAAAGTATTGTTAAGAAAATTATTTGCTTCTCTGATAACTGTGTAGGGCAAAATAGAAACTGGTCAGTTATGACCATGTGGCTTTCACTAGTACGAGAAAATAAATTTGAAGAGATTGAACATCGATTTCTAATTTATGGACACACGTCTACCATCTGACAGGGACTTGGGTATAATTTAAAAATATCAGAAGTGCCATGCAAACCATATTTTTTCACCAAATAAACGGGTTGAGGTTGTCCAGATCCAAAGCATCGAACAAATTTAAAGTCAATGTAATGAATCAAGACATTTTTTGTATAGTTGTTGAAATGACTTAATTTATAACAAAAATAACCAAACAATGTTGATGGATTTAAATTGAATTTTTTTGAAGCTAGTATGGTCAAATTTAAGGCCCCCATCATTTTCTATTTTTGTAAAGCTTCAGATCAACAGAGAATTTGTGGAAATAGATGTAAAGAAGAGAGGTCGATCAAAATATACCGGGATTGATGTTCTTTAAAATAAATGACTCTTATAGTTCCAAAACCTGACATCTCCACTTTTTCTATGGTTTCGGTATTAGAGAAAAACTGATTCGATATGTTTTACCCGAAATTCTATTTATTGGTTTTGTTTCCCGCCAAAAACTATAATTAGAAGCAAGTTATTCAATACCTAAAGACGTGTAACATCAATATTATAGTCAATAGAAATATATTAAATATGGGGAAGGCAATTTTTGGAACTCACTATATATTTAGCCAGCTTATAGAATACACACAATGGGTTAGGGCATGTTTTGAGTTTTGAAACTTACCTAAAAAACTTATAACACTGCATTTACACACAATTACAGGATATTAAAATCTCATTTTCTCAACTTTTTTAAATCCAAATCATTAAAAAAACTTTAAATATTTGATAGAGATGATGTCAAGATTTTATTTATAATAGAAAAATTCAAATAATGGTTCTACAAAATAATTAAATTCAGAGTAAAACACAATTAAATCACTACTGCTATTTTCTTAATAACATCTCATTAAAATTATTAAACTCTCAATGTCATTTAAACTACTTTGGTATAGGAAGGAATAGTGTTTATATCCTCAGATAGTTTTTTTCATCATAACCACCTTCACTCAGCTCATCCTCATAACCTGTAGACACAACTGGGTCATTATTCACATAAATAAGTTCCTTGTAAAATAACAGTTCTGGGAGGTCTTCCCAGGCTTCTCCAAAATGTTTTCCAGCAATTTGGAAACATCGGTTGATTTTGCTTTTACAATGTTGTTTCTGCGTAAAGGAAACATAACCGGGTTAATTTCATGCACTGAATTTTTTTTAGGCAATGCATCTGTTAACACACAATGTTAACACACAGAATGTCACTACTAAATACTTCTTCCCCCCTGACAATCACTTTCATGCGATTATTAGTGGTTTGTAGAATGATCCGTTAGCTAGCTTTAAATTTAAAATGCAATTTCCCAGGTGGAAGCTGAACGTAAGATAATGTTGTCTTCCATTCATATAATGGACAATGGACATTTTACAGAACCTAGTTTTTGCAAAGCTCCATGATCAAACAATATCTGTATGTATTCTTCTGGATCAATTATTGCCTTTTCTCTTTTGATCCCCTTCTATATACGAGCGAAAACTCTGTTTGCAGGCATGAATAAATGCCCTGGTATTGGAAAAACAAGTTAAATAGTTTCCACATAGTGTAGTGCATTGCAGAGAAGCCACTTTGATAGCATACCGACCACTACACTGTTCTTATTTTGGCCTCCACAGCCATTCGCGAATAGCCTAACCTTTCTTATAGTATTTATAGGATCAGTACATAAATTGTTATAGACAGCACTAGCTATTTCATTTGAACCTTTAGGGTGATCACCTTCAGTCCAACAGTAAACAAACACATTATCTTTGGTCATTGGTGCTTGAGAGGATCCTCGACATATTGTGAAATTATAAATATAAATTTGACGACTGTAGCTGACCAATTGGTCTGGTATCTTGGGTAACACGTGATTCTTCTGGCAATTATATGACAAACCAATCGTATCATGTGACGTCTCTTTTAAAAGTTGAAACAAATCTTTGGCCCACATGGAATGAACTCGTTTTTGAACGATTAGTTCAGTCTTTTTTTTATTGGTTTAATACCTTCTGTTAACTGAAGACATCGGGAGCGGACATCGATTGCTGGTTGACCAAAACCTATTTAATAATTTTTATTAACATAATTCCTGAAGAATTACTGATTTATTCTTAAAGTTATGTCTATACACTGAGTATTATACACCCTCCATAGCTTATTTATTAACAACTTGGAACAGGAATCTTGCTAGGTCCTTCTGGTTTCAATGTTGCTATTTTACAAAATATGTTATTGGCATACCTTTACGTGAACTGTTTTCTTTCGCTGCTCTACTCCTTTTTGATAACACAGCACTGCAATAATTTAGAACTATGTGATCTTGCCAAACTTTGTCTGGCTTCTTGTAAAATGAAGCTTTGAAATAACTAATATCACTTGTTGTCAACTTGGAGCACACGCATGCATTTGGATTGTGGTTGCATTCAGGCTTTTTATGTGAACCCTTGAAAAGTATCTAAAACAAAATAAATCAGATCAACATACATTATTGTTTGAAATTTTAGTTCTTATGTTTTTAATTCATGACATTTTTAAACACATCTAAGATACGTATGCTATGTTACAACCTGCCTTTCAATCTTCTTTTTGTTTTCGGCCCCGTTGTCAGGATCTCTTGTTCTCTTTCTTCCCCTGTTAATGGTTTCTATAACTGAAACTATTTAAGCACTTTCAGGTTTGTCCACTATGATATATTATTTAAAAATTAATATACATAAAACACAGGCGTATGCCCTTCATTCAGAAATACCATAGACTACATAAATAAATAGATAGTCACAAAACATGAAAAATAACAACAGTTAACCTAAAAACACGATTTTTCCCTTTATATTAGCCTGAATGATTATATTATAATCGATTACAATAGTCACTAAGAAGAAACAGTTAATTATTGCAATTTATAGCTGGTGGAGAAGACTAACTTTGGAATGAACAATTAAAATGGCTGGCTTCTGCTGTGAAGGACAAGGCTGATTTTTGAATGATCAGGAGTCGGCATTTTTGGAATTGATTTATTTGGGAGAAGGCAGATTTTGGAAACACACACTATTTTCCAACATTATTTTTAATGGGATAATATTTTTTTGGAACATACTAGATATTTGAAACTGTTGACATTATTTTGTTCTTGACCATGATGAGACATATGTAGTTGTTGTCCCGTCTCTGGTATTTTGTGTTATTGCGCATGCGTGTGTTGTTCTTTCAGTTGCGTTTAACAGACTTGTAATGTTTATCCGAATGTTTGTGATATCCAAAGTGATTAATTAATTTTGGTAGTTATTAGACAAAATTCAATCAGTAATATATACTCGTTTAATGGCTGATAAAATAAATAACAACAGAGTGAAGCAATGAAAGCAGGTATGTTTGCATTTGAACATTATTAACTCAACAGAGACTATGCTGATTTCAAAGTAGAATGCGTCGGTATCACTAACTCATTCTATGATTTTTGTTGAGAAGGCAGGTTTTGGAACTATAGGACTCAAATATTTGGAGCCTCTGGACATTGATTCATAAAAACTGGCTGGCATTCAAGAAATTATACCTTATATCCTATTAAGTTTTTGGGACAGCAAAGACACAGGTTGTTGATTTTACGAAGTTTATTGAGCAGGTTCCCACTGGTACTGGTTTGTCGTTCTTCTGTTTTTCTTCGTCAGTCACCATAATTTTTTCGATCGGTGTTGAAGCTGAGTTGCACTGATCAAGATTAAATCTTTTTAGGATTTTTGTGGTGTAATTTGGCTGACTTATGAAGATTCCATCCTGTTCAATTTTCAATTCCATGCCAAGGTAGGATAGCTTGTCTTGGATCTTCTTCT
>CABFOW010007506.1:5390-23514 GCA_902141385.1 Timema californicum | reverse complement strand
CAGAGGATGAAATACGTTCTGGAGGGTAGGAATGTGCCTCAGGTAACTCCTTTACTTCTGCAACGGCCCGTCTGGAGTATTTGTATTTAGCTACACTTATGGGTTAGATATGGGGAAGGTAGAATTTAGAGGAAATGTACGTGCATTTAAGTGTAATTAGAGTGAGGAATTATTTACACAAGGGCACTCTCAGAATATCCTGTGTTCTCTTCACCTTCCTCTTCTTAGGGTATGTATTAGATGATTATTATTAGCACCGCTTCTTACTGCCCATTCGGGTTGTACACACTTACGATAATGTGTAATGGTAGTGTGATTGCGAGATTAAATGGAGGACCTACAGCTTAACGTGGGATCCAAACCACGGTGGAGGCCTGGCATTCAACACATTCACAAGTTGTTATTAATACACGTCTTGTCAGAGGAAGGGTTTGGCAATCAGATAAATCTGTGCTGGGACCGAAGATTGAAACCCGGACCTCAGCACAGAAGTCCGACACCTTACCCATAGACCACCAGGTCACCGTGTTAGATGAATAATGAACGAAGTTATCACGTCAAGGTAGTGGTTTTAAACCTGTGATATGCGTGGGGGTATGTGATTCATTTATCAGGTGTACGTGAGAATAATTTATTGATGGTGGTGTTCTTTTAAACAATCCCAAGGTTCTTAGTAGCTATCATTTTGTTTCACGTAATTTTTATTCTGATATGAATGTTCAATTTTTGTTCATGTTTTTTTTTCTTTTTATACTTAATCCGCTAATAAATTGTATTTAAAAAACAGAAGAAGTTTGTAAAAGTATTGACTGAGCTAAAATTTGCATTGTGACTTGTAACATGACATTTAAAATATACAGCTAATTAGGATTGAAAATTGTTTTAATTAAAGTAACTCTTTCTTACTAGATTAAGTAAGTGGCTCAAAAATAATGGTAAGACTTGAAAGCAGAATATATATATATACACTTTCAGGATAGTTAAAATAGGTTTTTTCAAAGGAAGGATGCAAAGTCTTAAAACATGTGTAAGGCATATTGGCTAGGGCACAAACAAAGTATACACCCGACCCACAGCCTCCAGATTAAAATGGATGCTCTCATTGTGAGAGTTTGGCTCCTTCAACGTGGGGACCACTACGTGCAGTCCCAAATGACATCACTACCAAGCAGGCAGTAAAATAAATTTCACTTTAAAGATGGTTTTACTTAAAAGAAGACAAAAATTGCCTTCTAGTATCAATAAATCTTTTCACACAAAGCAAGTAGCAGTCACATTTCATTACCATAAATCAACCCCCAACGAGCCTGATCGGACTGCAAATTACAAACAAAACTTAGAATACAATGGCCCTTTTTTTATGTTCAAGTGAATTTTGGCAAAATGTTCGGTTGTGAACAATTTTTAAATATAGTTGACTAGTTACGTATCTGAAAGTTTTTTTTTTTAGCCCCGCCTCTTACTACGTGTTCAGGTTATTCGCGTGTACTAAAGTACGATAGTAAATTAGGCATTAGTAAGGTTGAATTTAGAGTAAGTGTACCGGCATTAGTGTGGAGGGAGAGTAGAAAACAATTTTGGGAAAACCACTCTCAGTACATCCGACTGGGATTGGAACCTCGATCTCCCTGTCATCAGTAGCCTGGTCTTACCACGAGAGTGACGCCTTAGACTATGGGGCTCCAGAAGCAGGTTTTGGAAAGGTTTGTTCAATGAAATGTGTTAAGGAGGTGATTTGTGGGGAAGGGGTGGAATTTCTGGTACCTGAACGATTGTGTTCAGACCACCACCCCTTTCCAACCAACAATTTGAAAGTGAGTTGTTTCACTTGGAAGTAGGGATGTAGCATCTAGAAAAAAGTATCAATACTGTACTCATTTAAAGTATTGGAAGGAAAATATCGATATCGTAATAGTAGCGAAACAAAAGTATCGATAGCAGTAAGTATCAATATCGAAAATTTAATTTAGAAAAAGATTGGTTTTAATCAAGTAATAATTTCAACTTTTGAATATTTATTTAAAAACTGAAAATTATAATGATTTAACCATATTATTGTATATTTAAATCTATCGCGTCTTTCTTAAGTGAACTTGGAAGGTATGATAGATAGTATTGTTATAATGGATATTACAAAAGGTTTTACCATACCAGCTTTCAAAATATCTATGAAAATGTAGCTGATGGAGAGTTATTTAATAGCTGAATATGATTATTAATACATTTTTGCGATCTATTTTGTATCCTTCTTTAACCATAGTAAACATTTCATCCAAGCATGAATGAAGATAACAAAAAAGTTGTTTCATTCGATACTGATCCGATACCAGAGTGTGAGTACTAATATTAGTAAAAGTATCGGAAAACATTTATTGAGTAATAAAATAATAGTATCAAAAGGAAAATATCGATATTAGTAAAGTAAAGAGACCTACTATTTCCGGTTTATCTTTGTCTTTGCTCACCAAGAGTCAGTAGGTCCTATTCATTCTAATTTATATTTGGCGATCGAGGCAGGATGATTTAACATAAGATGAATTAAATTTATCAAAATGCATACTTATAAAATCTCGCTTACATACACCATTAGCATAGTATTCTTATAGTTGGTTATAGTCCGTATAATATTTAGTTTTGTGACACACGTGTGGTGATATAATCAGTTGGTTTAGAAGTGAACGTTAAATACTTCAAATAAATAAATATTAGATAAAATAACTGAAATAATAAAATATTGATTTTGTAGATAGATTTAGTATAATCTACTACACACAGTAATCTCATCAGTTCTTTAATATATATCACGAACATTGCAGAATTTGAACAAGACTTTTTATAATCGTTGAAAAGATTATTTTTAAATGTCACGACACTCATGACCAATATTCAAAACAGTTGTATATATGTATAAAAATAAACGTATCAAATGGAGCAATATTTTATTTATTTTGGAGAAGTTTAAGCTTTATCAGTTTTCACACTTGGACACTAATGTACGAAATAGAAAGAGAGGGAAGAAAATTAGTAGTTTACCTTGAGAGGGCTCTTGTCTGTGTACTGATAACCACCTTGTTCTTGTTTCCTGTTCTAGATAGACATATGCTACCACGGACATTTTTAATCTACATCCTGGCAGTAAAACTACTACAGTCCATTTTCGTGACCAAGCCAAATATCCTAAATTGTAGAGGATTTATAAAAAATACTTTTACAAAAAAAAACCCTTAAAGAATTTTTTATGACACTGTAGGACTATTTTTAGAATTATTTAAAAATAGGGTGTTTTGTTTCGACGTCTTATCTTATTATTATTATTATTATTATTATTAGCACCGCGTCTTACTACCCGTTCGGGCTATACGCACTTTATCTTTAAAACTCGCTGAGTAAAACGTAAATTCATTAACATGGGAAATGTTATCTTTACCTGACGTTACGTCACAGATAGTCAACCTCCGTAACACTATGGTGTGTTTTGTTTGGTTTCAGCTGTACGCGCCTTGCAACGTCTGGCGAGGGTTCAAAGAAACAGCATCTGACGACCTGAACGACCGCTACAAGAGAGACACCACGGACAACGTCCGCCATTCCCTCAACAACAACGACGCCAAGAAGGCGGATAGAATGTGATGTGAATTGCTGTAATGCCCTCATTTTGTCGTAATCACATTTACACAACTACTCGGCTACAATATTATCGTTGCTTTACGACTCAAACAGTATGCAAAAACAAAAATATTGTTTATTTTATGTTAGTTTTAAAGAATTGTATTGTGTCTGTTATAAATTGTGAATAAATATTTATATACAAACTAAATACTACCACACGCCTATTATGACACATCGCTCGCAAATATAAAGCTACATCCTTTTCTCCTGTTAATGATTATTATTTCTTAAAACAATATAGCTTTACTTAACCAATGAGAGCTAGTTCCTAAACAGATATCTTGTTTTATATTCTTAAATTACTCATTACTAAACTATTAACTAGATTAAACTAAGTAATTGGTTTTTTTAGCATCATGTCTTACTAACCGTTCAGGACATAAGCTTACGTACTAATTAACACTAACGGTTTTAGTGTTTAGGAAGGTTATATTTAGATGAAGTTTACCCGCATTTGTGTAGAAGACGAGTGGAAAACCATTTTGGAGCAACCACTCTCAATACCTCCGACCGATATTCGAACCTCATTCTACCCGTCATTGGTAGTCTAGTCTATTGTGAAAGTAGCGCGTTAGACCACGCGGCCACCGAAGTGGGTTGACTTACTAACGTGTAGGGGTGGAAAAAACCAATCTCTAAAACTAATTCTATTCCAAATGCTATTAAACAACATTATTATTTATTTGTGACAAATAATCGTGTTGTCCAATATTTAATGGCTCGAAGAACAAACTGCACAATACAGCAAACAATAAACAAAGCCGCAAGAAAAATAAAAAGGTAATAAACAAACCAGTAATAAACATGATCAACATTTACTTTTTAAATGTTACTATGATATCTTGGATAAAAACAATATAGTGGTTTCATGACTACACCAATATAGTTATTGAGATTACTGACCATGTTTTTAGAAAATGCATATCGGAGCTACGCCTTTTTATAGTATTCGTTTAATTGAGTAGTCAGGATAAAACAGATTACGGGCACAATGGCATAGCATGTAAATTAAGATGGCACACTGTATAGATAAAGATCATTACAGATCTTTTGTGGGTCTAAGTGAAATGGGCACAGTTTTTGACCTAAATGTTGACTGTTAGAAGTCAGCTGTGAGCTGTCAGTCAGCACCAAAGAAGCCATGGGCCTAGTATACCTTCCACCACATGCTAGCCTAATATAAACTAACCTACCTCCCCCTCTCACTAAGAATTATTTTAACTCGAATATACTTTACGGAGATGCTAGCTTTCAATTGGATGGCTTATACTGAACTGAGGTCTGTTGGCAGATTATTGAATTAATTTCCAATTTAATATTCTAATATTTGATCTTGCCTGCTATGAGGTGATAAATCCACCAATCTCGCACATAAAAAGTTCCCAATCTATCCCCACCCGTTTAACTTCACAGTTAACGTATTGTATGTTTTACGAAGCCCCCTTTCCCGTCCCCGTGGTTAGGTTCTTTCTACTAGTCCAAGTTATTCACATATCTACACTGATGAGATGTTAGATTTTATTATTTGATTACCCGAATTTAACGTTGAAGGAGAGTGATTTAAAAAATCACATAACTACTTTCAGCTGGAGTTCTAACTCCGACTTCCCCATAAAACCAGACTGGAACATTTATGTACGCCGACTTTTTAGTATTCTTATATCCTTTTCGTATGAAAAGGAGATTTTCTTGCTCAAGTTATGTACGCTCAGTATACCGTAAAAGGTAACATTTTTACCTTAGTAAATTCCAATAAGGTGTGCAGATTATAAGCTAGAAACATGTTGTAATCTGTTAAGGTAGGATAAGCTATTTTTCAGCGTAAGCTGAGCATACATGAATCATGAATATCTTACTCCAAACCACGTGTCAACATATAATTACATAGTTTTTTCCTTTAACTAATTAATTCTATCACTTTAATAAACTTGAAAGTTCATGGCTGCCAGAACGTGGGCTCATCATTCAACCTTACCCTGAAACATCTTCCTTCAAATCCATTTATCCATTATCCTCTCATCGACGTACGGTCTACCAAGGAATCTCATATCTTTAGTTTTTCCCAATAAAGTTATGTGCATACGCTTGTCCTCACCCATACATGCCACATGACCACTCCTACCTAAACCTACGCACCTTGATTATCCTTAACTATGTGTGGTTGTTTGGGCGATGCATGCAAGCAATGAAGTTCTTCATTATATGGATTCCACCATTCTCCTGTTTGTTTATCCCTATTGGGGTAAAATATATTGTTATTAAATCATCAGCATCATGCGCAGTTTTCTGGCAGCGTCTGTCTCGAACAAAAGCTTCTCCATTTGCTTCTATCCCCCTACTCCAATTTCTTCCTCCATGAAGGTCCAATCCACTTCTCTTTTCTCCACACTCCTCCACACTTCCTTTATCCACCTGTCCCTGGGTTTTACTCTTGGCATCCTCCATGAAATCCTCCCTTCTCCCATCCTCTTCACATGTCCTTACCACCTCAATCTCACCTTCTCCCTCTTATCCTGAGCAGGTTCTTTCCAAGGTTCCAGCCCTCGCCCATGTCGTGGGAGACGGGCAACGGCATGAGGTAAGTGATTGCGTGTGAGGGCTAAGTACAGCGGGGACTACGTGTGGCCCGAGACCGATACGATAGCTGTGAAGGCACCCAGCCTTGGAAAGGATTTCTATTAAATATATAAGTAAATTTTAACGCGTGGTTTTGAATATAATTTTATTATATACATAAGGCCCCAAAAGGAGATGGGTGTAGGGCCCCTAAAACGATGAACTCGCTACTGTCAATCAAACTTAAAAAATATAGCTATTCAAACTTCTATGCATAAATTAGAAAAGAGTACACAATTTAGATGTTACATTCAGAAGGCTTTGCTTGATATATTTCGTCTTTGATAAAAAAATTAATGGCAACATTTATAAAATATTGTTTGCTTAAATTATCTGTACAAAAGCTAGAAATTTTACTTATGCTATTTTAATAAGAATAATTATGAAATTGTATAATATATTATGGATAATAGTTTTGACTTCATGCTACACATTCGAAGGTAAATAACTGAAATTAAATGCTACTGTCATATTTTAGATTGTTTACATACCATTTAATGTCAAAGGCTAATCGAATAAACCCTCTAGGGTTTAAAAAAAAAGTATAAACCTAATCTTTTAATCACCACAATTTAGGCTCAAAAAGTTATCAAATAGCCTTTAAATTTAAATTTGAAAATATCTTCTAGGTTAAATTTGTAATATGATGTTGCTTCATTCAAGATAATTTCTATAAAAAATACCCTATCCAATAATATTTTAAGTTTTTTATTAGCTTAAAATAGAAAACCCAGCTGACGTCATAGTGTCAGCTTTGAAGAATATATAGACCTACATATATTTTGGGATAGTCTACATAAGCCAAAAAATAAAAACCTAGATTACTAATGTTACATGCCTATTTTCTGAAAACATATTTAGATATATATAGTCATACAAACAATCTTAATCCATGGCAATCCAATAAAAACTAACTATCAAACACTTTTGTATTATATAGTAAAATCTGTGTAGAATGTAAACAAATGGGGTAAGGATGGGTGGGGTATAATTTAAAGGAACTGTGTTTTAATTTGATTCGAGGGAGAGTGGGAACCCAATTAGGAGTAAAAAAGCATTCTCATTACAGCCGGCCAGAAGTTTAACCTCAACTTCCCTATCATAGGCAATTCAGTTTATTGCAAGAGTAACGCCTTAGACCGCGTGGCCACCGATGGGGGGTGTATTTGAATAGTGAGCCCTTATACTATCACTAAACAGGCTGCAGTAGAATCGTATATTAAATGTACAGTAGCCCCATGGCTTCTTTGGTGCTGACTGACAGCTCACAGATGACTTCTGACAGCCAACATTTAGGTATATACCTAAATTTTGACCATCAGAAGTGACAGCTGCTAAACACATGTTTTTGCAGATCATATGGTTCGGCGTAGGGATACGTAATTTGGTCTGGTAATGTTTCAAAGCTTTTAGTTGTTAGCTGTGAGCTGTCAGTCAGCACCAAAGAAGCCATGGGGCTACTGTAGTGTTGCAAACGCGTAGTCATAAATGTAAGTAAACTCCACTTACTCTAGTAGTAGTCTTGCCTTGACTGACTTCATCAGTGGTTATCAAACTTTTTAACCTCCGGAACCCTTAACACTCCTAAAAAATGGTAGAGCCTTAAATAGATGTTGTTTGGATGTGTTCCCTTTACCAATGTTTATCGCATTAGAAGTTAAAACTGTGAGTAATTTCGTAATTATGTTTGATTTAACTTTAATCATAAATATATTGATAAATAAGATTTGTTTTATTTTTACCAAAACAATTTTTTAGTGAGAATGGTGGCATTTTTTAGCATTTTTACAATCTATTTAATATCTGGTTTAATGGAATCACATTTATTCTTATGCATTAAATATTTTGCAGTATTATATTATAATAGTCTCAATGAGCACAGAAAAAATACAAAAGAACGCATGGATTACAAATTAAAAATGAATTATCTTTGTATACAAAAGATTAGGTAGGCACAATAAAACAAATTTAATAAATATATCATAGTAAAGAGAGCAAACAATAAAATAGATGACACGCTTCGGTGGCTGCATGATCTAACGTGCTACTCTCACAGTAGAATATATTGCGATGACGGGGAGATCAAAGTGCGAGTCTCAGTCGGGTGTAGTGAGGGTAGTTTTTCAAAACAGCTTTCCACTCTCCCTCCACACAAATGCGGTTACACTTCCTGTAAATATAAACTCCCTAATCCCTAAAACGATTGGAGTAAGTAGTATATAAGCGTATAGCTCAAACGGGTAGTTATACGCAATATTAAAAAAATTATCAAGTCAGTGGTAAATAATTATTTATAGAATAAGGAAACATAAACTGAAGGATTTTGATTATGTGGGTTTTCCTTAAATAAATCTATTTTTTGTTTTTGTTCTATGAAATAAGTCGAATTGTTTATCTAACTCTAACGTTGGCACTGCTCATACAGCGTCTAAAAGGGTTGAGTTTGTAGGCTATATTGATATAGTTTTTTTTAAGGTTTTAAAGGGCTGGAGAGGGAATAAGAAAGCCCACGTGTTCGAGGCCAGATCTACTAGAAATATAACTTCTTAAAATGTTAAAAACAATTATATTGTTATAAAGTATTCGTTAAAAGGTTTAGAATTCTGTAATAATCACTATACAAAGTTTAAAAAAAGAGGTTGACTTTAGAGAAAGTGTATTTGCATTTGCGTGCAGGGAGATTAAAAAACCACGTTGGAAAAACTTAATACACTTCTCTTGGATTCCTAGCCCTGATCGCTTTGTCGTCGGCAATTCAGTTTATTGCGTGAGTGATGCCTTAGTGACCATGCGGACATCGAAGTTGTTCAGTAAGTTTAATGAATGATAAAGTATGATCAAAACTATTGTAAACGTAAGGCCCTAAAGATAGTAAATACAAAGTAAAACGTTTTAGAATATCTTTGTCCAGTTTGTTACTGTTTGTGACTCAATTTTCCTCTATTAGAGTAATGGTCAACATTCGTCAGGCCTATAAAAGATGATCAGTGAAAAAAATACATAATAATATAATTTACTAATTACCGGGGCCCGGACTTTGATTACCTAAAAATTATCAAGAAATTACCTATAAAATGGCCTTAAAAATTCTAAAAAAATAGTTTAACTTAAAAAAAAAGCCTAAGAATATAAACAGATATAGAGCGTTGCCCAGGTTGCATCCATGGAGGTTGTCTACACCTACCCTCTATGAGATGATGTGATGATTATGATTATGGAGGTGTGGGCCAATGGGAGTCCTAACTGCAGAGAGTCAAACATAACTTTTTATCGGTTCTAGTTCCGGCTCCAGTTCTCTTGACAAATATTTTAAAGGTTCCAGTTCCGGTTAGAGCACAATAAAGGTTCCGTTTCTTTTCCGTTCTTGATAGTGTTCTGGTTCTTTGAATTTAAAAAAAAATACTAGTACAGCGTCTTTCTATCAATTCGGGCTACGTCAATGTACTAATTTCGATAATGTTTTTTAATGAATGAGGGAGGTTATATTTTTATAATTAGAGGAAGCGTATCCGCATTTGCGTGGAAGGAGAGCGGAGAACCACTTTGGAAATAACACTCTGGATCAAAAGTATTGCTAGATTAAAAAAAAATCATAACCTACCTTAATAACAATAGTGCATTCTTCTAATTTGCATATTGATTTGTCACCGTCAATCTCATCGTCAAAAAAATTCTGGACTAGGTTTTCTTTCATGCACCTCATCAATAATATTATTTAAGCCACTTAATAACAAATAAAAATAATAACCTCCTCATTGTACACAGGGAACACATTCACTGAGCTACTTCCAAATTTAAACTTGAGTGAAACAATCTAAAGTTTGCATTTTGCCACCCTTTCTCTCCCTTTTCCCTCTAATAAAAGCTGTTCAACCAACCAACAGATAATCAGTTTTCACCTTCCCTCCACTCAAATGCGTGTTCACTTCTTTTTATTCATCCTTCCCAATTCCTAGCCCATTATCACAGATAGTATTTAAGCGTATAACCCGAACAGGTAGTAAGTCACTGTGCTAAGTATTACTAAGTATTATTTATCGCATACGGAATTTCACTTTATAATGTATACGTTAGGTATCAGTATTCCACTTAATATTTAGATTAACTTCTAAAATCATACTGTGGGGTAAATGCTTATAAAAATAGATATAACTTGTTTTAAACAATAAAGTGAAATTTTAACAATGTCTAAACAGAAAAAAAAATTAGGATTGTTTTAAAAGTTTTGAAGCTTTCGAACTGCCACTTCCACAAGAATTACCTCGGTGTGAGTTTAATTCCCCTAAAGTAAGCGCCACATTGAAGGAATGCATGGCAGGTGTTTGTTTGCCTCTTGGAACTAGGAAACCACGCGAGAAGAACGCTAGGCAACCTAACGAATAGAGGTGTTTCGAAGGCAGAGCCCGTCACACAAATGAAAGTGGACGCCAACGGTACTCTTAAGGAGACAACCGTCCCAACTGAGAAGAATGTCGTCGGTGTAGCTTATCAGACCCATGTATACAATGCTGAGGAGGAGGAAGATACAGCTCTTTTCGGTGACAGCGCGGAACAAGGGCAGTTCCCTTTCCTTGTGAGTACTTAGGTCTTTCGTTGTTTACTACTCGTGACAATGATCATTTATAATATACTAGGCTAACTTAATTAGTTTGTTTTTTGTATTTGAGACTGACTACGTTTGATACATTATTTATTGTTAATACGTTCAGCACCAAGGTTATTAACGATTCACACATAAAGTGATCTTATTGTAGAAAGTTGGGGAACTAGATATGGCACGCGTCAGGTTGTTACAAAATAGGGCCCAATTTATTTGCCAAAGTAATATTTTAATTCTTTTTTTTTTTGTAACTAAGACTAAAACTGTTCGGATTTTTTAAAAATATCGTATTCTACTGTTCGGATTTTTTTTAAATATCGTATTCTAGTTTGTGTCATGGCTTGCAGAGTTTAGTAATCAAAAGCATGCAAGAATGACGTAAGTCTAAGCAATCTTCACGGTCAATTAGTTCAAACCAGCTGTTGCGCACATGCATCAAGTCATGTTTTTAAAACAGAGATTGTTTTGCCAACTAGCACAACACAGTTTATTGACATACACATTAACTCAGAGGAAAATACCCCTCTTTTGGTGGTATATAGTATTAAGTATTAGATCTTTTCGAGAGAGTAAGGACGCCAGTTATTAAGAGGCTTATTTTGAAGTAATTTACAAACTCAGCTACCGAGTTACAGCAACTTGTGGAGAGAACATCCTACAGTTTGAGTCCCTGATGAAGGAGGGGACACCTCCCCCCCTCCCGCAAAGCGTTTTGAAAGTGAGTTATATAACAACCACGCATGGTCGAGCATTTTTGTGTTCTACACTAGTCAAAGTTCTAACAATGAAGTTAAGTCAGGGTGCAGAACTGCTAGTAGGAATACTGACAAAATGAGGACCTTTTTTTCCAAACTTTTCTAACATGTTATAAAAACCTACATCACATGTATACACTCTTATAGAAACTAATATATTTCAATAAATGAGATCAATACGAACCCCACAATTATTTGCTACTGCTTAACCCATCCCACTAAGCCATTCTGACGAGTAGGCCCACGTGTTGGGAGGGTAACGACAGTAGTGTATTTTATGTTTATCTGGGGAGGGGGTCTTGGTAGTGGTATGGGGATGGACACGTGCCCTTATGCCCCACCTCCCCCACCTAAATACTCATCCCTCGCACACTAGCGTAATTAGCACATATAGGTATATTCCGAACGTATGGAGAGGTGATTTTATAAAAGTAAATATATATTGAAGCTATGCATCATCTGCCAACCCCATGACTTGACGTATGCAGATATGAAAGAAAATTAAATAACTTTTCTAGCTGTTAAATAAGGTTTTTCCTCCGATAGTTTCCAATAGGCTACTATTTGAATACCGGTAGGGAACATTATTATTATTATTATTATTAGCACCGCGTCTTACTACCCGTTCAGGTTATACGCACTTACGCTAATGTGTAATGGTAGGGTGATTGTGAGATGAAATGGAGGACCTACAGTTTAACGTGGAATCCGAACCACGGTGGAGGCCTGGCATTCCCCACATTCACAAGATGTCTTGTCAGAGGTGAAGGAAGGGTTTGGTAATCAGATAAATCAGTGCCGGGACCGAGGATTGAACCCCGGCCGCCAGCACAGAAGTCTGACACCTTACCCCTAGACCGCCAGGTCACCATGGTAGGGAACATTAAATGAAAAATAAATCCAAGTTCTCTATTAACCCATAATAACCAACCAATCGGCACTTAGGTACATTTTCCAAGTTTAATCCTGACGTAAGTAATGCCTATGATGCTTGATAGTAGTCATCAGTTGTCTTTCTTTTGTATCCGTTTTGGATCTTCAAATATTACTACCCGTACGCACTGTCAGGGTATTTAGGCCTATAATAAAAGGGTAGGGATGGGTAAGGTATGATTTCAGATTAAATGTACTCCCATTTTTGGGGAGGTAGAGTGAAGAAACCATTTCATTACACCTATCCGCAAATTTTATACAATTTTTTACACTGAATTTTGAAAGGAAACATGTCCAATAAATGGGGATTTTTTCTCAAAACTGTTAAAGGTTGACTTAACTGGTTTTATTCAACAATAGTCGATTAAACTATGAAAAATAAGTGATTCTTGGATGAAAAAGTGCTTACTTCATTAAATAAATTACTAATAGATATTAACTAGTCACATTAAGGGCAACGACAATGTGACAATCTCACATTGTATTTAGTCACCTTTGACGGAGAGGTTGGGTTTGATTCGCAACAGGGTGCATTGGTGTTGTTTATATAAATGATGTTAACTGTTAGATTCCATCCTCTCTCGGAGTTAGTTTTTCCTCTAGGCTAGGAAAATATAGGAGCCGATAAATTTGTACGTTCATCACATACTCAGTCTTAAACTGAGTGGGATAGTTTTGTGGTGTATGATTAGATAGGTCTGCTTAAAAGTTTAGTAAAAAAAACTACCAAGGTCTGAAGTTTGTGAGGAAGCAGTGCTAGAGTACTAAGAAAAACAAGAATAAAAGTGGAAAAATTTCAGGATAAAAGTGTGAGCGCAATATGAAAGTTTCTGGGCGAAAAATTAACTTTACAAGAGCATTAATGGACCGTCAAAATAAATGCTAATGATTTACAAAGTGCTTGGAACGGAATAAAGGTGGCTGTACTTGAGTGCGTGAAAGATGTGTGTGGAGTTGTTGTGGTGGGAAACTTAAAGAGAGATGCATGGTAGGATGAACAATTGAAAGAAGTTGTGATAAAAAAAATAAAGAAGACTAAAAACTAATTATTGCTGGGAAGAGTAAAACTGGACTTAAGAATATGTGAGGCACATACAAAGAGAAAAGGATGAATGCAAAGAAAGGAATAAGGGATAGTAAGACTCAAATTAGCTTAAAAGATGGAGAAAGAATACAAAACTATTTCGAAGGATATAAGAAGCTATTCTGGAAGTTATAAAAGGTAACGAAACAAGGATTGCAAGGAAAGATCTAGGCCATTCAAAATGAACCTTGTGAGATGGTTTGGGATGAAAACCGTATAAAAGAACGACGGGGGAAGTATTTTGATAATTTGAATGGCAAAAACGTTGATAACGTAGCTGAAAATAGTGAAAATGTTATTAATAATGGAATAATTAACGAGATTGAAGTGTTTAAAGCTACCAATATGTCAAAAAAATGGACAAACTGAGGGTGTATATGAAACCACGAGTGAAATGCTTAAGTGTGGGGGCATTGCACTACTTGTCAGCCTGTGTAATTTGTTCAATATGTGTGCTGGGATTTCGAATGTTTCTAATGACTGTAAGAATGCTTTATGGTTCCTTTGTACAAAGGCAAAGACAGTAAGAGTGAATGTAATAATGATAGGACCATTAGTTTATTGAATATTCTAGGCAAAGTTTCAGGGAGATTTTTAATTGATAGGGTGTATGAAAAAACTGTGGACAAGATATGGGGTGTGCAATGTGGTTTCATGCCAAGTAGAAGTTGTATGGATCAGACATTCACACTTAAACAAATGATTGAGAAATTTTTGGCATTAAGGAAGAAAGTTTATTGTGCATTTTTTTTTATCTGGAGAAAGCGTACAATCGGGTGGATAGGAATATGTTATGGAATGTTCTGAGGGAGTATGGTGTGGATGCATGTTTTTTTAAATGCAATTATGGCAGTGTATGGTTGAAGTGAAGCTTGCGTTAGGGTGGATGGAACTTTGAGCAAATGGCTTGTCATTGAACATGGTGTTAGACAAGATTGTGTTGTCTCCATGGTTGTTTAATGTATTCATGTTTAAGTGTAAGAGGAATGCTTGTGAGGACGTGGTTGGTGTACAAATGGACAATGTGCATGAGTGCTGCTATGTGCAGATGATGGCGTATTATTGGCCGAGAAAGAAAGTAACTTGCAGAATAAATTAAGTGTGGTAACAAGCAAAATGTACATTTGTATAAATCTCTCCAAAGCTAATGTTATAAAAAAAATTTAAGGATGGATCAGGAAATGATTGTTAGCTTAGTATAAATGTAAAACTGTTAGAGCAAGTGAATTATTTTGTGTATCTGGGTAGAATGTTCTGTAAAAATGGAAGATTAGATAGTAAAATCGTCGGATGGGTGAAAACATCTCGAAGAGTAGCTGGATGTATACGGAGTATTGCAAAGAATGAAATAATATCGAAAGAGGCAAATATGGAATTAAATTAAAGTGTGTTAATGCCAATATTGTTGCATGGATATGAAGTGTGGGTTTGGCAGGAGGAACACAAGATTAAGGTGAGTGCGGTTGGAATAAGATATCTAAGAAATGTATGTGGATAAACTCGTATGTATAGTCAGTAATGAATGGGTGCTGAAGTAGTGTGGTTTAAAATAGAGTCCAATAAGTATATGGGAAAGAAGCGTCTTACGTTGGTTTGAGCATGTTGAGAGGATGAGTGGGGATAGAGGGACGAAGCAAACATTTGAAGGTAGAGTGTGAGTATCAAAATAAAGGGGTAAGCCATGTAAGATGGGACTAAATATTGTTGACAAACGTGAGAAAAAGAGTAACATTAAGAGTTTTAAGAATAAAAGAGCAGGTATGACTCGGTGTATGGATGTTGTTGAAGCGAAGGGAGTATGCAAGGATAGGGAAGTGTGGATAAAGCTAGTGAGGATGGATTAAGTACGGAGTTGTTTTTAATCTAATTATTGATGTAAATTATCTAATTTAATTCTTTAATGGTATTTTCTAGATCCTTGCTTTTAATTGCTTGAACTTTTAAATGTTGTAGGAAAATTATTGTGTAAATTGGGTAATATGCTGTACTCACCTGTATCGGTGGTCAAACAGAATAGGCGTCAGACTTGGTTTGTTTGAATTTTAACTTATGACTGGGTCTGGGTTTCAACTCCAACCGGATTTATTTATGTTTTCTTCCATACACGAATGTCTACTCTTCCTTCAAGCAAATTATGAACATTTCCTCTAAATTATATCAGCCTCATCGCGCCTACATTGGCGTAAATGTGCGGATAAGCCTGGAGATTTGGTTCTCGATTCCCAAAGCTTACATTGCGGGTGATATTGTTCACAGTATTACTTTACATCTCTTTATTCTGGTGTGACAGTGAATCCTTATCATCAAGTTGCCAGAGATCAAATCGTTAAAGCTGATACTAAGCTAGTCCTACAATCAGAACGTCCAAACAAAAACACAAGTAATAAAACGTATTTCAATCGATAAAACCTAAGATAAGAAAATCTTACTTTTTCCTTCCCATCTCTCTACCATTCCTCTACACATACACACACACACACACACACTCTCTCTCTCTCTCTCTCTCTCACTTGTACTGTAGGTTACGGTAGAAAGCAACTGAATATTTCCTGGTTTTACAGAACAAAGACAAGTCTTGCCAGCCTAGTTTCCGCGAAAAAACAGCTCTAAATAGCGTGACAAATTAATTTTTTTCGAGGAACATTTACCACCTCCTTTTTTCCTTGTTATGCTAATTGATTCCAATCACGTTTACAACATACCTTTTGATGATGTGCGTGCTCCCGACACATTTGGCTTAAAAAAAAGGTTATTCTATTGCACCTTGTTTTTTAACCCAAAAGGTTAACTTTGGTCAAAAAGGAGACAAGTGTTGGAATATTTTTTGGGAGTCTGCCTTTAATTTGGGTAGTATAGTTGTTTTTGTAGTACAATGGCTTGTACATTAAATGGTAGGCTTAAGATGGGGTGAAAGCGAATGCGAGTTAAAGTTAGTATTTTTGCAGTTTATAGCGAAAAATGTGTTTGTCCAAAATAAATCAAACATTTCTCAAATAGATACGTTTGGATTAGTTTTAAACACATAGTAATCTCACTAGTCCTTAAATAATCGTCATGGGGTGTATTGACATTTGACCAGAAACTTTTCAAACGGTCAGAAAAATTATGATCAAATTTCGCGATCCCCTATGATAGATCTTCAAGATATTTTTTTAGCGGTGCATCTTAATACCTATTATAGCTATACGCTTATACTAATTACGCTAGTAGATTAAGGATGATTAAGGTTGAATTTAAGATAAATTCTACCTGCATTTGCGTAGAGGGAGAGTGTAAACCCCTTTTGGTGAAACCCCCCTCAATACACCCAACCAGGATTTAAACATCAATATCTCCGTCATATGCAGTCTAGTCTATTGTGAGAGTGACGCCTTAGTCTTAGGCTATCATCCTCGCAATAGACTATACTAACGTTGACGACGGGGAATTCGGAGTTCGAATCATTACGTCACTTTTCGTATGGGGGAGAACACATTTCAATTGATTTCAATTAGTTGTCATTAGTTTGTGATATTAATTGAAATTACACTTTAAAACAATCTTGTATTGTATACTTGGTAGTATAACAGGCCTTCCGAGTCACAGATCGTTGTGGTATCTAAAGGCCGATACACAGAATGCTAAGCTAAGCTATTCTGTGCTGTGCTGTCCTCTTCTAAGACTTTGTCAGTTTGGTTTCACACTCATTGCTAAGCTAAGAAATGGTCCCTCCTTTCACTCCAGAATTAGTGTTGTTTCTTTCTGGTCTGCTCCAGTGAAGTTTAGCTATGATGGCGTTCTCCAAAATTTCTTGTTCAGGTTATAGTACTGAGTAAAAAAAGATGTCGCTGTTAGCAGCTGTTTTGGAAGACGAAGAAAATTTAGGAGGTGGAGGTTTGAATTGTTCAATTAACGCTTCCATTTTGATATAAAAACCTTTATAAAATATAAAACCTCAATAGAATATTACTTAAATACGTTTAAAACATACTGAAAACAAAACTTCAACACTTCTTTAGTTATTTTCACCAATCCAGCACTGCGTCTGTTCAGCACCGAGCCCAAGTTGCGTTATGCGCATGCGCGACGTAAGAAGATGGAAAAATTGCCCGGCCAGCAATTTGAAAAAACATAGCGCGGGCGTAGCAATGGTTAGTTTAGCTTTCTTTATGAACCAGCACATTTAAATACATGGTTCGCTATTTTACTAAAGAGTTTGCGGAGCAAATCTTAGCTTAGCTTAGCTTTCTGTTTGAATCGGCCTTTATAGCTCGCGATGCTATTGTCACCCATATGTAGCCGACGACTCCATATGTCCATCACAGACTCAGCCATAAACTACGAGTGGTAAATGAACCTGAGCACGGGAATAATCCTGTCTATTATTATTATTATTATTATTATTATTATTATTATTATTATTATTATTATTATTATTATTAGCACCGCGTATTACTACCCGTTTGGGTTATACGCAATTACGCTAAT